>JAYDZG010000010.1:11292857-11302976 GCA_034509265.1 Microcambeva bendego
TATATATAAGAGAATGGTACCCTTTTTACAGGATAATAATAATAATAATAATAATAATAATAATAATAATAATAATAATAATAATTTCCATGTTACAGGTATATACATAATGGTTTTGACATTTCTGTCTAAAGATTTATTTAAAAAAAAAAGTTCCATGAGGTACAACATTGTAGCTTGAAGTACCTTTGACCTTGAGTAACACACTTGATGATCACACTTATGTGAAAAGCAATAATGCACTAATTTGGATACTATTTGTATCCTACTCCTGACGGTTGTGGACACAAATGTTATGTAGCCTACATTTACTTAGACTGTTGTGGCTATAGGGGAGGTTGATAAAAGGTAATCTCTTTTCCAGAGTGAAGAGTTTTAAATGAGACCTGTCTAGGCCAGTGCTTAATTGAAGTCCTGGAAACTACACCTGTCTAAGCCCAGGCTGGCCTCATTGTGAAAGTCATTATTCACATGCCCTGAACAGAGCTCCAGAAAAAGTGCTGGTTCATTACACCAGTTTATTTGCAGAACACAGAGAACTGACTTTGTGTTTTGTACTTTTGATTAAGGATTCAGTAATGCAAACAGCATCCTCTGCTAGTAGAACTTCTAGAAGGCTTAAAACTCATATAAATGTTTTTGCTTTCTTGATTTTGCTGAATAAACGACCGGCAAAAAAAAACATCTACAGCCAGTCTTAAAATGTTGGTCAGTTTGCAAATAAATAAATAAATAAATAAATAAATTACAAAACATCAAAGATGAAAAGGCTGTTATCAGCAATAAGTCTATGAGCCAGAGTCTGTCATGGTATGTGGCTGTGTCAGTGCCCATGTGTCATTTTCACTTCTGTGAAGACAGCATTAATGCAGAAAAGTACATTGAGATCTTAAAACAACATATACTGCAGCCCATATGACATATATTCTAAATGGCTGTGGGAGAAGAGTACGGGTACGGGTACAGGTACGCAACTGGTCTGCCTGCAAGTTTAAAATAGAGAACTGCAACAACATTGCACAGTTGCATGCTTGGTATTCTTTTTGTCTCTTAAGTGTTGTGTAACAGACAACATGTGAAATATATTGGGTTCATACTTGGTTGGGAAATAGAAGTAAAACACAGAATTTTTAATTTGCATTTTCTGTACTGTACTAATCATTAAATATGTAATGCTTGTATTTATTGTACTGTTGTGTATATGCACTGTTGTGTATTGTATTGTTTTGCACTTTTGTTGCACCGTGATCCTGGAAGAACATTGTTTTATTTCAATATGTAGCTGTATGTATCTGAAATGACAATCAAGACTCTCTCACTCTGACTTCATATAATACCCAATAAAGTATTAAAGTATTACAACATTTCTCTAATTCTATTCTTTCATTTATTTTCTTTTTGATACACATATATATATATATTTGATACACCTAATCTATTTAAGTTATATTATTTTTGTAATTATTTCTGTAGCACTGTATTTGGATGTGGAATATGTGACGATGTTTATTTTCTTGTTGAAAACAATTTAACTAGAGTTTTGCTGACACTGGAAATAAATTTTGTTGTTTGTGGATACTTTTTAATTGAATTATGCTACCTGTTCTTAGCAGGGGTTGTTCCTGTGGTGATGCTGAATGAGATGAAATAGGGCATTGATGAAAAGTAGGCAGGGGTGCCGTGGACAGCTGGCCTGTCTGATCTCCTTAGTGCACTCCTAAATTGGTTTAAGCAGTGTTAATAAAGCTGATTATCTCTCCGCTTCCAAGTCCCACTAACCCTCACACCCGGGCAGCTGGGGCCCTTGGACGCTAACCTAACCCCTCCTTGCCCTCCTTCCTTCAGCCTTGCCCTTTTATTTCCTTGATATAAGTTGGTGCTGCTAAACTTAAAAAGCATTGTACTAGCATGCTGACAGAGTGTGAGAGAGTACATTTTATATTGAGTGTGTTTTATAACTCAACCTGTGATGCTCAAAAATTATAACGTAGTGACTCAAAGTTATAGACATCACAGGCAAAATGTTTTGTTGTAATTACTTGTAATGGATGTTCTGATCATAACTACATAACGTTATCTGGGCTTGGGACTGGCACTGAAAGCACAATGGTGCACCACACAACGGCTAGGCTATACAGCCACACAGACATAGCCAATCACATCTATATTTTAGTAAATATAATGAGTGAATCCTTTCGGTGGCTCCCATTAGGGGTCACCACAGTGGATAGTGGTCTGCATTATTGATTTGGCAAAAACTTTACACCAAATGCCCTTCCTATTTATCTGGGCTTGGGACTGGCACTACAACACACTGGTTTGTGCATCCTAGTGGTTAGGGTGGCACCCAGCCAACTGGAAATGCGTTTTGACCTGTGGAGTTCAGACTCTCAACACTGGTGTGCAGTGGGACACTACTCCACCTGGGAGCTTATATGTTAGTAAGTATAATATTCTCCAAATTTTATGTAACTGCCATTAAACACACAAATCATAATACTTCTAGTGCTAGTGAAGGTATTATTATTTAGTTGTGGTCCTTCATTGCCATATAAACACACACAATTTCAAAGCAGTTGTGTAGCCAAGATCTTGATATTGACCGATATGATGGTCACTAGGGCACAATTTATTGGCAAGTGTAAGGCTAAAAGGGGAAATATTCACTTCAGTTCGGCTCCTTTTCTTTAATCTAAGACCCTCTAATTAGCGTCAGGGAGGGGTGCTGAAGCCTGTCCCAGCTCTTCAACGAGCTCAAGGCTCACAGTTACACCCTGGATGGGGTGCCAGTCCATCTAAGGTGCGTCCAGGACAATTAAGTGTCTCCAATTAACCTGGTAGTATGTCTTTGGACTGTGGGAGGAAACCAGAGTACACGGAGGAAACTCCCACACACACGGGGAGAACATGCAGGGGAAATGTTATTTTGATTAATATATGAGTAATGGAAAGAAATGCAACTTTAATTTTACAACCCCAAATCAGAAAAAATGTTAGGACAGCATGCAAAATATGCAGACAGTTTTATTTACATCAAGTTATTTGATTGCAGACAGTTTGAACTTAAGATATTTCATGTTTTGTCTGCTACTAAACTTCATTGGGTTTGCAAATAAGCCGCCATTCCTGCATTCCAAGCCTACAACACATTCCAAAAAAGTTGGAGAGGGGTAAATTTAGGGCTAGTAATGAAGTAAAAAAAATAATGATTTGATTCAAAACAGGCGATGTCAACAGGTGATAATCACGGTTTGGTGCAAAAGGCTGCCGAAGAAGAGAATAGGGGAAGAGAATTTTTGAAGAAGTTTTAAATGAAAAATGACACAATACGGTTACACATCTTAAGACATGTTGGAAGAATAATGGGACAAAATAAAAGCTGAGACACTAAATTTCTTGATATCCTCAGTGCCAAAATGTGGAGAAAAGGAATGACAAACATTACAAAGGGGTAAATGCTTTATTGTCCCAACTTTTTTTGGAACGTGTTAGAGGCCTGAATTGCAGGAATGGATTTAAACATTTTTTTCCTGATTGGGGGTTGAAGAATATAAAAGAATCAGCACTTGTGATTAATTTCTCAGAGCATGTAAGTTTTCACTTAAATGTTTTGGCAATCATCCTCTGTGAATGGATGAGCAAGAAAGAACAAGCAGGGGAGTGAAGGAAGAGCTGGAATTAGCTGGACTGTCCTCTAAATTGTACTTAAAAGAAGGGGAACTGCCTAAGAGCAGGAAGCAACATCAAAGCCATGGATATTTCTCAGCCATTTGTAGACTGCACAGCAATTGTGATGTTCCTTTATACAATGCCAAGTTTATACATGGGGATGTGTGGGAGTGTCTGCAGTGTTCCTGCTGAAAAGATCATCAGTACATTTGTCATTTTAAAGATGAGTGGGGTCTGAAGAACTGTAATTAGTGTCTAGTATTGTTTAGTAAAACATTTTATTATTATTTAGTAAAATGAATTATTTTATTAACCATACATATTTAAACAGAGCTCAGCAACCATTCCTCCAAAAAGTCCCAACAGATCACACATAAAAT
The DNA here is from genome assembly GCA_034509265.1 of Microcambeva bendego. Lineage (NCBI taxonomy): Eukaryota > Metazoa > Chordata > Actinopteri > Siluriformes > Trichomycteridae > Microcambeva > Microcambeva bendego. The sequence continues at coordinate 11,296,907 of JAYDZG010000010.1, forward strand.
ATAATGGCACTAAAAGTATGATGAAGGAAAACATGACATTAAAAATATAATGTCCAGAGAGATCTTTTAACATTTAAACTTACTGGAAAATAAGTTAACTGTATCTGCCAAGCAAGTAAAGTAGCATTGCAAAACAAGAATCAAAACAAAAAGGTTGTTGGGGGTTTCACCCATCTGGATCTGGGTGGCATTAGGAACAATACATTTCACATACAAGTCTTAAAAAAGTATTAGTAGTACTTTTAATTACTAATTTCAATATTGCAGATTATATTAACAATCTGACAATTTGCCTTGAAAGAACGAAATAGGCATAAAATACAGCCACTCTATTGGATACACTCTAGGACACACACCTCCTGAATTAAAAACAGTTTTTCCAAGTGCAATTGTTGCTTTGAATAAATAATACCCACTTACTCCCACATCATGACCACTGTAAACTAAAATGCAATAACTTAATGTGAATCCTTTTGGCTGCTCCCAATAGGCGTTGCCATAGCAGATCGGGGTCTGCCTCATTACTACATATTTGTTAACAAAGTAAAACAGTAAAATGTTACTCTGCTTATTTTCAGTAGAATTGTATATGATGAGTTTAACATTAGTAAGCAAATTAGGATCGATCCTTAAACCCATACACATTTGAATCTTTTAGCTGATTTTATTTAAAATGCACCAAAAAGCAGTTTACACAAATGTCGTTAATATATGTCGTTAACAAGTGCAAAGTGATGCTACAACAAATGTAGAGAAATTATATTGTCACATCAAAGACAAATTCTGCTTTGAAAGACACTGAATGGTAATAAACACAAGCCTTTACTACAGCAAATAAACCCCAAAAGTTTCCTACAGCCTTTGTTCATGAACTAGACTATAAAAAATAAGACTTCTTTAAACCCCCAAGTTCAGAAGGGCAGTTGTTCACAGGGTTGCCTGTTTCACCATAGAACATAACAATAGTTATATAGACTTTTCCCATGCTGATTTCTACTTGTGCTGGAAAATATATTAACTGTATTTAGGAATACAGTTCTAGTTTCCCAGAACTGTTTTAAGACAGTTGCAATTCTGTAACATTGTTATATAGTCTATAATAAATGACATGAAAAAACATCCAATGATTCATTTTTGTGGGTTAGGCATTTTAAGGATACTATCAAAATACTGTCCAGGTGGTACACTGCTAAATACTGTTCTTACAAAAAGTATTTTTCAGATAGTTGTTTCATTCCTGTTACAAAACCAGCTACAACAGTTCAGACTATTGAAAGGTCACCCACACTACACCTCTCTTATGTTTTTCAGTGCCTTTTAGTTTCAGTTTTAGGCTGTTTACAAATATTAACATGGAAAATGTTTTCATATATAAACAAGGAAAATAGAGGAAAGGTAGAGAATATACCCATATCAGAGCACAAAACAATTACATCATAACCCTTTCAAAAAGGTTGTACAACAGACTGGAATTCTTTTGATGTACTAAAATACGTTGCACTGTTTGTGTTATCCAAGTTGCACTTTCATTGCCCTTTAGTACTTTGATGCCCTACCTGCAGATATGTTCCAAATGTTCAATGGATCGGTATCATGTCAAAGTCAAAACAAACAGTTTGTAGAAATAAAACCAACAATTCTCATTCAAATAAAATACACATTTAACATTTGTATTATAAGAAAATTCTATTTTAGCTTGAGGCCAGGTTACACTGGTTTACTCTTCAATGTTTCTTTCTGGGGCATGTGTTAAATGCAATAAAAAGTCTTAAAAAATAAATAATAAATAATAAAAAAAATATATTGTATTAAAATTTAATCCAATTCACTGAAGTTTATAAATATAACCACATTAAGAAGTAAGTCTAATAAGTAAGCAACATTGATTTTGGAGTTCAGAAGTGTTAAAACTTAACACTGTCCCACACCGAGGGACAAAAGTAGTATTCACAAACAGGTTCGTCTTTGTCAACAAATGGTGTAAAATATAATTTAAATGTGTTTAAAAATGTATTTCTCAAAGAAAGACTGGAAGAATTCCAGTGAATACAGGGGACGGGCACACTCCTCAGCTAAACACTCTTCGTCTTAGATCCCTTAGACTGCACTGTATCTAGAACCTAGTTGATATAACCAGATGGGCAAGGGAATATCCTGACAAACCTTAATCAAGACACTTTTGTTAGTTTTCAAAAAAGCAATAATTTTATAAACAGCAGCAAATTCCTGGGCTCTGAAGCATATAGGATGGACTATCATGTAATAGAAATGTGTATTGTGGTCAGATATATGAGCATTTCAGATATTCTTTGGATGGTTAAAGTTTAAACCAAATGAAAATGTCTTCCTAAGAGTAATGTATTTCTAACCTTATTCCAGGCAAAATGGGGAGGACATTTTAGACTAAATATCACCAGCAGTCACAGAACTAGGTCTTGTTGTGTTGGGGGGCTGCATAAAGGATGTCTTTGTCTGTCAAGAACCTCCAAACTCAGTCCCCTACAGTTTTTCATAGGGACTGTGCATTATGACTAGGCAAAAAGTGCCCTGTTGGAACACATGGGGCACAAATCTAGAACACAGTCAACAGCCTAAAAATCAGACATTATTTGCTATCTTAGCAGTCAATTGTCAACACATAACCCACGGCTAACCCATACCGGCTATGCACACTTGGACATGCAGCACTGCGGGAGCCAGACGAAAACAAGTGGGAGCGGGTTTAAAATTCAGTCCCATGAGATAGTGAAAGTGAAACTTTAAAGCTCAGCCTGCACAGGAGTCACTTGTAGCCTGTTAAGTGAATGGAATGATTTGATAAACAGGACAAGTGTTTATGTAAGGGGCATTAAAAGTCAGGAATGGTGTACTGGTGCATAATCGTATTTGTATTTGGACATTTTAAGATGCTCACTTTAGAGTTATTTAATTACTGGGTTTGACTCATTTATCCATCACTGAAGTGCTCGCACACATTCACAGCATGAACGAGCAGGTCAGTTTCCTCTGCTGAGAAGAGTTGGGCAAGTTCATGTAGTTGTGCCGCTGAAATTGCAAACACGCCAAAGTCAGAACACACCAGACTCTTAAAGGGAATTAAATTGACATGCTGATTAGTTTATTGCTCGTTACACCCAAAACACATGCATGAATAATTAAGAGACTTAGTACATCTCCTTTGTACTTTTCCAGTAATTAAAATAGCAAAATCCACGCCCCAAAATCCAGCTGTGTGGTGCATTGTTGACGGCTTGCCAAAGATTGCTAAAATAGGGTATCATGCTCTCCACTAAAGACCAGCAGATATCAGACTGAAGTCTGACTGCTTTGGAGTTGGCTGGATATTTCAGTAAAAAAAAAATACACAAAAATTCACCACCATCAAAGCTTTGTCTCAGTCCTTTATCCCCTGACCAAATCCCCTCTAAAAACTTGTGGGATAAGCTGAAGAGTAAACACGCGGACCTTTGAATTTGGGAGATTCTGTAGATCTGGAAGTATTTTGTTTGGAGGAAGTCTTAGATCCTTTGCCAATTGTGCTTAAGTTTAATTAAGCATTGATGGATGTGACTAACACGTATAGGCAACACAGAGTTCTTTAAGTAGTGGTGTAACAACTGGGGTATACATATATGTGAGTCAAGTAGAGATTTTTGGTTGTTGTTGTTAATGTTTTTCACTTCTGACAGTATTCTTGGAAGGAACGGTACACCATTGTATAACTTCAGTCGTCATTAAGAGCCATCATCAGCCTGTACATTTTGCCATTTGGATGCCTTGAAATGCAAATTTTAACCAGTCTTATCTAACTGAAATGTGCCTGCAAATGATTAACCAATCAGAGAGCTTCTGAAAGAGGAAGCAAGCCAATTATTAGGACTTAAACTAAAAGACCATGTTCTGTCTTGAGTTGCTGTGAAGTGTTCCATGTGGTTCAAATGAACATATCCTACTGAATGTAATATTACACTTTGATGCCTCTATTTCAAAAAAGGGCAATGCATATTTCAATCATGTAAATGGGTACATCATCAAATAAAAATCACTCCTCTTTCATGAATACAATTTGTAAAAGAAACACTTTTTAGACAGGGGGCAGTTTTTTTCTTTAATTTGTTGGTTAGTCAGAGATCTCTGTTTTTCTGAGGCAACAGGATATCCATCAGCATCAGGAAGGACACAGCTAATCAGGAAAACCACAGACCTCTTATGTGGGCCGTTCCGCACCCACTGACCTTTTTTTTTTTACCAGATTGATCCCTATCTGATGGAGGCAGGGGCTAATCTGGATTTATCCTTGTTTATTGGGCATAGATAAATTCCAAGACTTCCCTTAATGATTATCAGAGATAAGATTTAAATAGCTTAATGTTGTGCCAAATAATCTCATTTGCTGTTTTGTTCTCACTGCTTTTTAAGCATAGTGGGTTGCCCTGCTTCAAGTTCTGCATTAACTTATTTCCTTATCATTTGTATACTTCATGTGTCAGCAAGATTTAGTCTGGCCTTTTAATTACAAGACTTGGGTAGCAATTTTATCTAAATATATAATGTGCTTTCAAATGATGCCGAATAAAATGTAGTGATAATGTATAGAAATGTCCAACTTTTTATTCTGTGCTTTTTATCACTTTGATTCAAAGCGACTCAAATCTACAGTACATGCCCTACATACAAGGTCAGTGACTTAGACCAGTAGATCCCAACCACCAGGCCATGAACTGGTACTGGTCAGTGGGTCATTTATTGCTGGGCTGCACAGAAAGAATAAATAAAAATTTCTACATCGGCAATGAAAACATTACTTCCAAATCCAACACACATTTCGACTGTTAATGTCGCATTTAGTTTCCTATCACCACTAGGTGGGAGCAGCGCCATGTTGCAGCAGTAAGGCTCCTTTTTTAGTCGTTTTGTTATTCAATTTTAAATCCTCCTACCTCTGATGGTCCATAAGATTTTTATCTTACATTAAATAGGTCAGTGGTGAACAAACGTTTGGGGACGTTATACAGTCTAAACAATTAAGGGTGAAGGGCCTTGCTCAAAGACCCACCACTGTCAACCTGACAGTGAACAAGGAAGCGACACGGTGGCTAAGTGGGTAGCAATGTTACCTCACAGCAAGAAGGTCCTGGGTTTGATCTCCAGGTTGGGCGGTGTATAGAGTTTGCATGTTGGCCTCGTGTCTGCCTGAATTTACTTCGGGTGCTCCGGTTTCCTCCCACAGTCCAAAAAAAGGCAATGAGGTGAATTGTACATACAAATTGTCCATAACTGTGATATAAACTTGTTTGTGTAATGAATATCAACCATGTGTCTATCCTAAATGTAACCAAAAGTGCACAACATAATGTTAAAATGCTAACAAACAAACAAAAACTGAACCAGTGACCTTTCAATTTGCTTTCAATTTCAAGTCCAGTACCTTAACCGCCATTATGCAAGTGATTTTTTAAAACTGAATTACTTACTGTGTTAATGGGCACTTTATGAGGTAGACCTATCTGGTACCTAAAATCACTGATTATTTTAGAACCTGCACCTATTATACAATTGAGATCCAATTATTGACTGCATATTTGTCATCTCTTTTAACTGCATTATCAATCATAGGAAATCCCCAGTGGAAACTACTGGCCAGATTTATTTGGGTGGTGGACCAATCTCAGCACTGCAATAGCTCTAATGGCGTAATGACAAGTTATCCTTTATTCACTGAAATATGTACGCATTTTATTGTCATACTGCATATAGTGGTCACATGCATCCTGTTTGCATTACATTTAACCCCACCCTCTCCCCATTTGTAGTTCAGGATTTGCAAACTCACTCATATGCAGAATTCACGAATGTACTCTGATGTATATATTTTTAAGGGTTTTAATCATTAAGAACAATATAATTTACTAATTACAGTGTATTTACCCTACTTATGATGATGATTATCCGTTCAGTCGCAGCCGACTCTCGGTCACTTGATGGATCATCGCTCCATGAAGTATTTTGGCAATGATAGTGGAGTAGTTTGCCATTGCTTTCTCCACCCCTCCCTATTTATCCGGGCTTG
>JAYDZG010000010.1:11304674-11319404 GCA_034509265.1 Microcambeva bendego
ATTTATCCGGGCTTGGGACCGGTGTGCAGCTGTTTCCAGTTACACGTCTGGGTAAACCTACAGGACGATTCAGTGTCTCCAATTAACCTGGTAGCATGTGTTTGGACTGTGGGACTGTAGGAAATTATTAAATAATTGAAGGACCAAAGTGAAGCATACTGCTTGATGCAAGCATGCCCTGGACAACCGCATCTTCAGGGACCGTAATTCTATTAATGGAAGAGATTCCTGCAAGCATTTTAGCCTATGTGTATTAAGTGGGGGTATCTAGTACTCATCTTATAACTTTCAGTTAACCATTTGTATGCAATAAACTGAAGCTTTAAAGGTGTGGTGTCTAGCCACGCATTTCCGGAGAAACAGTAAGACCAGTGGGTAGGTATCAAGTATTAGATTATTAAATTAAATTAAAAGAATTGAAGATGGAACTAGAGTCTAGACATTTTTTTCTTCCTATTTCACCCTTCCTTAACCCTTCTGTGTACTTCTTTACCCTGACAGCTATACGTCCCCTAACCATATGTTTTCTTAAAAAAGCTTCTGGCTCTGGATGAGGTTGAGGGGTCACCAGAGAGGGATTAATAACAGTGTATAATTTACCAGACACTGGAAAAAAGCCACACTTCCAAGAATACTGTGTCATCTGCACTTATTGACCTAAACCTGGCGTGCTGGATAATCGCCACAACACTAGGAATTTATAATAAATTCAGTAAGTATTCAAGTATTTAGTTCTCAGTAAACAAATGTGAAGCTAAAGCCACCAGTTAGATATGGCGTGAAAACATTTTCACTCTGTGAAATTGTTAGCAATGTGTCCTTTACTGCATAGGCAGGCCCAAAAGGGGATGTTTTAGTCTTTTGTACTTCCTCTACCTGATCCTAAGCCTTAGGCTAAAAACGTTTGTAAGTGATTGACCTTAGTTTCCCCACCCCAAAATTATAGAGGCAAAGGTCGCATTTCTTTGCTTGTAGGTTCAAGCTAAAATCACACAGGCCTTCCCAATTACTCTGTAGTTTAGGCAAACGTCTTTAAAATTATAAAAAAGTACAGTTAATACTCCTTTTAGGACTAATCATAATACATATATTTAAGCACCAAGGGGGAGCACCAGCACCAAGAGTCTTAAACTCTGTATTGTCACCGGTTGGCTGGATGTTACCCTAGCCACTAGGATGCTCAAACCAGTGCGTTTTAGGGCTGGTCACCAGACCAGATAAATAGGAATATTGCACCAGGAATGGCACCTGGCGTAGAAAACATGCAAATCAATAATGCAGATCACAAAACTCCTAAAGGGAGCACCCAGAAGGATTCACATGGTGTTCACATATTTAAGTTGTTCACTTAATCCTACCTTTTTGGAAACCCTTGAGGGGTTTAAATTATAGAAAATAGTATAATGTAAGAAAATATTTTTGCGCAGTTTTTAATGAAATGCCATTAAAACCACTGCTTGTTTATTTCTACTACTACTATTATCTACTGGCCCAGCTTTTTTGATTAATCATCTGTAGGCAAAGGAAGAAAATTCACCTACCCAATATCTCTACATTAAAACATGGTGGTGGGAGCAGCATGATTTTATAAATTAAATCACCCAAGCAAAGTTAATGATATTGACACATTATATAAAAATATTTTAGATTTTTTTTCACATTTGTTCTGGGGGTGAACAAGAAGGTCTTGCTCTCAATCAACGTTCCCAATCAGAAGGTTAAGGTCAGGGCTCTGTATAGTTTCTCCACACAGAACTTGTCAAACCGTGTGTCTTTATTGACCTCGTTTTGTGCACAGGCGATCAGTCATACTGGAGGAAGGGAAAATGGCCTTTCACAAACTGTTGCCACATTGGAAGCATATAATTTATCTTACATGAATGATTTATGCATCTAATAAGAATGGGTGTGTTCTAAATATCTGAGTGTCACATTATTATGACCCCCAGCTAATCCAGAGTATCCGCAATATGCAGCTATAGACAAGAGCTAAACAGGCTGGGCATGACCCAATAAGGTCCTGGAAGGTTGTCACAGGTATCTGAAGCCATGCTTACTACAGTACATGCCACAGCTGCTGAAGGGGCGCAGGGTAGGATGCATTGAGCAAACTCATTGATTGAGGTGGTCCCACAAATGCTCATTTGGGTTTAAGTGTCCAAAATTAAGAGGGCAGCATAGTGCTTGGAACATTTTAGCCATGTGACTAGCCACATTGTCTTGCCAGAGAATGCCATCCGTTACAATGGGGCGAGGATGGATTCATACCCAAATGGGTTGAAAGTGCCCAGACCCTAACACAGCCACAGTTATCAAAAAAGGTCATAATAATGTGACTCACCAGTGTATAAGCATATGCTAAAATCTTTTTTACAATATCTTATTTGGTGAATTAACTGTATTCATTTGTTGGTGATATCTGGCTACCATAACTCTAATTTGAACTCTTTTATATACTACACTATTATTCTGTGTTTTAGCCTAGAAGTAAGTTTGACCTAGGTTTGATCTGACCAACCTCTGCATGTTTCTAAAATTATCACAAAGCAGAGCGACAAAAAGAGATATAAGATGAATAAAAACTGTGATCCTTGTGACACTATGTCATTTTAAGTGTCTATCCACCTGGGGAATATGAATGAAAAAAGAATGATGAAAGGTTTTTTTATTTCTTCAAACCTTTGTTTGCCTCGTAACATTTTGTCTTCTGTTGCCCCTTGCAATGCAACCTTTGCCATACTCACCTGTCGAGAAAATTAGTCCATTTATTGTTCTCTTCAAAGGCCTTGGCCAACAAATGGCTTTGCAAATTCCCCCTCATTTGCCCCAGAGCGTGGGCATATGTTTGCAGGATTTGTCCCATAAAAGCCCCATATATCCTGCCATTGTTTCTCAAAGATGCATTTGAAACCCATCAATCGGTTAGATCTGTCCGTGAAATAGTTTTCTTTTTGACATCACCATTGATAAACTATTGCCTAAGGAAATGTTAAGCATGAGACATTTTGTTAATGGAAAGGACTTGAGTTTGAAGTTCTAGTATCTGATTTGTGAATTAATAATAATAATTCTGCAAAATAATTATTTGGTTTAATTAATTTACAAGGATACATTGACTTAAGTATTCTAATGCCCAAACAATGCTTGATTTACTGGATATAACTTAATCAGTATTATTATTATTATTATTTTTCTTTTTACAAATTTGACCTAACTGTGTATATTTGCTTACAATTTGTGCTCACTAGGTGACCAAGGTTCACTTAAATTGGCTTTGTGGTGCAGGTCTCTGAGAGTTGCTTTCAGCTGTGTTTGGTGTCCAAGTTTAAGTCTGATTATTTAGGATTGGTAAAACTCAGTGAACTGTTTAATTTTAAAAACAAATTCAGTCACTGTTCTGGAAAAGTACTCAGACTAATAAAGCACCAACTAGCTGACTGGTTTCTTATAATAAATTGAAATGTTATAATTTTTGGCAGTAGGGTTAAAGCATAATTATTTCAGCAATATGAATAATTAGCAGCAATTTAGAGATCAGACTATTTGTGGAAACATAATTATGTACTCAATAATTAGTTAAATTAAGTAAGTTGAAGTATCCATTTTTTTGACTTAAATAGTAGTATCAAAGTACATCACTGTAATTGTACTTCAAGTAAGAAAGCAAAAGTAAATTAAAAAATATATATATTTAGTGTTGTGCACATAATATCTGTTTTTAAAGTTAGATGAACACAAGTGCCATCACAGAGAAACAGCTTAGGATTTAATATTTAGAAAAGTTTGACACTTTTTACACTTAAAATGTGTCAAATAAGATCTACAAAGAGACCCATGATATCTTATTCAGTTTCAGAAGAATCTGTTTTTCAAAGTTCTGTTAATCCAATGGTGCTCTTTTGGCACCAAAAAGCAGTCCTGCTTCAGCTAAGTCTCTCACTTGCTTGAGACAACTTACATACTGCATAAAGGGATTTCAGGGCATCGAGAAGTTTAGCTAGCTAAAGCATCATGAAACTGACTAAATAATAAATGATCCTAAGGTAATTTATATCCATGTTGCTGACAGGAACAGTTTAAACAAACCACGTATAGCACAATTTAGATATAATACAGTAAAATTACTACTTTACATGAATGCAGGAACACACAATAAGACAAATAAGTGCTTTTTAATGTAGCTTTGTTGGCATGACAGAATATGGACATAAGTATTGTCAAAGCTTAGTTCCATATTAAGGAATTTATTTATGCCTGATTAAAAATATGTAAATACAATACAAAAGACCAATAAATATATTTTAGTTAAAGGTCACGTAACAAGCCTGATTTGAAAATGTAGTGATTAAAATGTACAGATTTTCTTTTGAAATGTAGTGATTAAGTAAAAGCATTAAGATACCTAAAACAACTGGTTAAGTTCAGTAATGAAGTACCTGTACTGCGTTACTTCGTACCTCTGAATGTATCACATGTATTGTTAAGAAATAGCACAAATTGAGAAAAGCAATCGAATCTGGATAAGAATGACATATGCAATAACACATTTTCTACTGCGTTAAGAAGAAAGGCTACTCTGTGAAGCCTGGCTTCAAACAACAAATGCATTGTAATAGGAGCAGAGCTCAAGTTAACATTTGGCTTGTTTGACCCAGTCATGAAAGTGATGCTGTGCAGAATTTTGCTTGCCCCACTTATAATGCAATGGTGTCTGTGTAAGCAAAACCAAATTGATGAGATATTGAGATAAAGCATTGAGATCTGGCATACATAATTACATGACTTTGCTTATAGATGCTTGTGGTACCTCGATGTTCTATCTTTAGAAATAGTTATTTTAATAGGTGAGTGATCGTTTTTAACATGATGGATGTTAGGTACAGCATTGTTATTTGTTAAAACTTGTCCAAGGAATGCAACCATGTTTTGTTTTTTTGCTTCTATTTCTAACAGACATTTATTCATAGTGGAATGCAGGCAATGGCTGACAGTCTTTATATCCAAAATTTCAGGCATTTTTTTATTTTTTTTGTTGTTGTATAGAATGGAAAAGTAATATTGCTGTTGGTGTAATATATCTTGTGTGTTAGCAGCCTCTCATTGTCAAACTGTATAGAGTTCAGCTTTGAAGGAGGTGTTTTTGTGTTTGGTGTTTTGTGTTGTGCACACAGAAGGAACGATCTCCGAACGCATTCATGGACATTGTAGTGAAATGAAACCAGACTCTTGTACTCTGAATCTCTCACGTGTCCTCTACAGTGGCACGCAATATAATAAGATCCAGTGTGAAGGGCCTGCAGGTGCTTTCTGCCCCCTAATTCCCACACCTGGAAGGGTACCAAAGGGCATGGACACCCTACACGCCTATTCAGCAGCACAGCTTGCTAGCCCGGCCCTCTCTATAGGATCCTGTGCCACACTGGCAGCCTGACAATAAGCATCACTATCTCTGTGTATCTATTCAACCAAGGGCGGGACGCACTAGCCATAAAAGCGCCTGTCACTTTGATTAAAGTTATCATAAAAACCTTTATGAAACCAGGAAAAAAGACACTGCAAGCCTTCCGCTCAAATCCAGCTCTTTAAGTGCTACATGAGAGCAGTTTAAAATTCCATCCACTATTCATCTGTCATAATTTAAGACCATAGAAACTGCAGATTATAGAAGATTACATAAGATTGTTACATGATGATAAGATGTGTAATGCTATCCCTTAAACATGAACTTAAGTAAATCAATTTAGTTATGTCACCATTACAATGACACACAAGCTGCTTTGAATCCAAATATTGCATGTAATGTCAGTCTTGAAACTGTAAAATGATTATTTTTTGTAATAGTTTTTTAACATTGTGGTGGTTTACATTAAATACAATTTCTAATGAGAGCAGTACTGGGGTTCACAAGAGTGCTAGAATTTTAGATAAACTGGCAAAGCTAAGGAAGCCCTGGACTATGGCCTTGGTCTTGGCTGGATCCATATGTGAGTGATCTCTGGACACTAGAAAGCTGAGAAAGGTTATCAAGGAATGGTGTGTAATCCAACCATTTGAAGCTTTACATAGAGCTGGTTGTCCAAAAGTAGCTGCAGGACCCACCACATGTGTGTTAAAAGTTTGTATCAACGTGCACATACTAATTATAATAAATTTGGATGTATTTCAAATAAACAAACAGGTACTGCTACAGGGCCTCTTAATGTAATTCACTAATGGGGATTGTGGGGCATTCACAAACCCAAACAGCACCACTAATAATGCCCCATAGAGTTTTGAAGGCTGTCTTTTACTCATCTCTAGCTTAACCACAAATGAGATGGTAAGCAATGTGCAAGTACAGAAGCGTGATGCAGTGACTCGGATGACGATCCTTCTTGGCTATGGTGATGAGACCCCAGAAGATGATGCAAGGATAAAGGGATGCCAAAAAAAGAACCAAGTCCTAGCTGGAAATAGAAGTGTATGAATTGTTGATCCTACAAACAAAATGGGGATGAGATAATAATTCATTCTGCTGATATAGACAATCACCTGGTGGCCCTTAGAATGGGAGATCCTGAGAGCGCTGATGCCTCTCGTTAAAAATACTCAAAAAGGCAATGAATGGCACTGTGACCACAGCCATACAGAACCACAAGATTATCAACACACAGATGAGTCAACACTGCTTCTTTAGGCCAAAAGAGAAAGCAAAAGTAACTTATGGGAGTTTATTTTCTTTTATTGCCTGTCAGCATGAAATCATTAAAATATGATATTTGATGTATATTTGATGTATATTTGATTAAGTAAATAAAATTACTTTTTACAAAACTGTTTACAAAATGTATGTTTCTTTCATTGCCTAATTTATTAATTTTTATGGTGGAAAGTGTACCAAGTTGTCACAGGTCATCAATCATAAAAGAAAAATAAAAATAAATAAAATACACTAATTAAACTTGTGACTACAGCTAAACCACCCATCAATACACAATTTTCTTTTACATTAATCTTATAAAATGCTTCATCCATGGTAGACTGTTAAATACAGAACAAACCACCTCAGCTCCAGATCTGCACAAATGAACATATTGAAGGTTTGCAGTCATCTACCATGCTCACACACTGTGATTAAAGCTCAGATATGCTCTGCTGAATTCACTGTCCTCATATTCATGTTCAGTGGAAAAGAACAACAATCTTGCTTAATATGAAGGTCACATGGCAATTAATCTGCTCCATTCAGTGCCATCTACAATTCTATGGCATTCATTTGGAACTCTAACTGTGGCATGTGGTATTAAGCTGGACCACCAAGTCTGTGAATTTAAAGCAATGTTTTGAACTTTGGATCGTAGTTATTAAAGTTTCAAGCTTAAGACAATGATACAAATTACAGCTATAATTAAATCAAGTAAATGAATTGTCCATCACTATGAACTACATTCAGGTGTGAAGGGATTAATATTACTTTATCTACATCTATTATATCATCTTTGGTCTAAAATAAAACTACAGTACAAAACTAACTATTTTTGAACTATTATTGAATAGTATAATTTCTGCTGATTTCTGGTTCCCATGAGAACAATAAACTTATTCAACCTAGGGTTTTATAATTTATTTTGACACTGGTTGGTTTTGTTCTAGGTTTGTTGGCTCCTATTTTCTCTAGACAATTTACTAAAATACTTATTGGTATGCCAACTTTTCGGCGCAGGAAACAAAATCAACCATCCTTGTTCTTTATACCAGTGTAATAAATTATGAGTTCAATTCATAAAAATGTACATACTGTGTTAAAACAAACCTTCCTGTGTCCCTTCAAACTATAAAAAGTCTAATTTTAGAAACTCTACAGTGCACAGTTGATAGACTACTTGGCAAAGGTCAAAACAGCCCTTTTAATAATGAATTGAATTTTACCCATAAATGCAACCTATTAAGGGGTTTTGCTCCAGTTTATTATGTTTTGCTTTAGGTTTTTAAGGGTAGGGAAATAAACTTTGTCATGCCATAAAGAAGCTTGTAACATGAACTCTGCACAAATTGAGCACTTTAATAAGAGGAAAATGAATGACACTAATGTAGTGTTTTCAATCAAGGAGTGACTCCCCGATGTTTTACTTTCCTACCATTAACTTTATTATTTGTCCTTATTCATTCAAAGCTGTGCATTTTATGTTTAGTATGAGTGTAAGTGGGATATAACAGCATGCTGCCTCTCCAAAAATCCTTATGCCCAATACAAATACTTTCATTTTGTGAAATTACACTATAGAATAAATAAAAAAGTATAACCTGTACCCACATGAACTTTTTGTAAAATTTAGAATTACAGTAAACTAGTAAAATAAGATAAGTACTTGATATGTAACCATTCCTTTTGAATTAATGTCATTATTGACCCAAACCTAAAAACAATTGTAGTGGTTTTGATTACTTCAGTATAAAACCAGCTGTTCCTTGATGATTGCAGTAGTACTGCATGGTAACGAGAAGAATAAAAAATAACTCATTTCAAGGGCTTTAACTATCAACCAACTATCTCTTCAGAGCTAAACTGGGTGACAGACAGATTATTGATCAGAGAAGTCGATATGGCTTTACTCAAAGCTGTCTTGTTTAGTTGGGTATCAGGAAATAAAGCTGATTTTAAGAATTACTATTATTTGACAGTTTGAATTGTAATTGGTTTTGTGGTTCAACGGCAATTGGACAATTGCTCACGATTGATGGTAAAACATTTGTTGCCAAGTAAAAATCTAGTTTGTTGAAATAACCATGTGGTCCTATGCCAGACAGCTGAAGATTAGAAGAAAATTCACCTTCCAGCACAAGACTTGGATCTAAATCTCTAAATCTGGATAAAAAAAATCCTCCACTTATTGATTGTCCAGACAGTAAAATGTAAAAGTAATACATTGTATATGTACAATGCACTGGCATACTTGCAGTACTTGGGACAGTTGGGTGTCGCTTATCACCTGGGTGAGGTTGCACATAGTCAATTATAACATATATTATGTGCCATATATTTTTTATGATTGTGTTCTCATGTTCAAAGCTGCTGGTTGTGGTAACGCTAAACCTAACCCTAACCTTATCCCTAACTTCTGATCCCCGATACTGCAAGTATGCCCAATGCAATTACATTTTAAAATTATGTTGAAAATGTCAGTACACTGAACACATACTATGTACATAATAGGTCAATATCTTGTTAGCACCCAAAGCAAAATTCATTTGAAAATATTAAATCTGAATGGTTATATGAGTCACTATCTCGAACTATAATATAAATTTGATAATATATCAGTTAAATAAACTCTTTTAATTTAATCATCATAACCATAATCAATTGTTTAAAAAATAATTGAACCAATCAATTAAAATGTCAAATAACTGACAACTTTAGAAAAAGCTTATCACGAGTTTCCAATATGAGCCTTGCAAACTTGCACCTATTTAGTTAAAAGAGCATTTGTGAGACTAGGCACCGATGTAGAATGAGAAGGCCTGTCTTGTATTTGACATTCCAGTTCATCTTAGTGATGTTTAATGGGGTTAAGGTCAGGGCACTGAGCAGTCAAGTTTTTCACAAGCAAACTCATCATACACTACTCACAAAAGTTAGTGATATTTGGCTTTCGGCTGAAATATCAGGATGAACCTAAAATGCACTCTAACCTTAACAAGTGAACTTAATGTGACCTACTTTTTTGAATGCACATGTCCAACTGTTCAATGTCTCAGTACTTCTTGCACAGGTTGCTTTTCTCTAACAAGAAAATAACAACAGATATTTGATCTATGATCAACCAATACATTCCCTTTTTCAATTAGAATTGATATTTATACAGTCCTCCTTATCATGCTGTTCACATTTTGACATCATGAGACCAAGATGGCACCTAACAATTGATCAAGAGAACCTCTCCATAGTGAGGGTTCAAACAGGTTGTTCTCAGATGGAAGTAGCCACTGAGCTTAGAGTGTCACAGAGTGTCATCAACATGTTGGAACAGAGATCCAGAGAGACTGGAAGAGTCACAGAATGGCACAGAAGTGGAAGTCCTTTGAGCATTGTGAACCGTGCCCTGCAGAACCAGATGATAAATGGCTCACTCCAGGAACATTTAAGGGAGGTGAGAGGCACGTGTGTCACGTAAGACCATTTGAAACATTTACATTAGTGTGGTCTGCCTGCTAGATGAACTGCAAGGGTAGCTGACCACACCACCGCCAGGAAGCATTTACACTGGATGAGATACCAGTGGGCCTCAGTGCTGTTCACTGATGAAAGTTGATTCATGCTGAGAAGAAATGATGACTGCCAACGATGCCAACCGACAGTTGCCATTGGTGGTGGTGTTACAGTGTGGTCAGGTGTGTCTAGTCAATACAGAACTGCCCTACACTTTGTGAATGGTACAGTGACAAGCCCAGACTACCTGAGAAACATCATTAATACAGTCATCGTGTCTCTGCATGAACAACACAGGGCTCATTTTATCTTCATAGATGACAATGCTCCAAATGCTTATCAAAGTCGCATTATTAGGCTGCTGCTGGAAACTAAGGTATCTCAAATGGAGTGGCCTGCACAATCTTCAGACCTGATTCCCATAGAAAACCTATGATATCAGCTGAATCACATGTAGAGGCTTGAAAGGTTCTGCACCACAGAACCTCAATGACCTGAAGGCCACCCTTCAAGAAGAGTATGAAGCCATGCCTCAGCAGACAATCAGTTGACTTGTGAACAGTATAAGATGTCGTTGTCAAGCTGTAATTGATGCTCAAGGGAACATGACCAGTTATTGAGACATTGACATTTTTTGTTGGGGTGTACCCACCACTGCTGTTGGCTTTTGTTTTAATAAATTAATAAAGATAAGAAAATCATCTGTGCATCTTAAATGCCCTAGGTTCATGATATAATATCACTGTAGCGTGAACTTTATCCAAACATTTCCCGGAAGCCAAATACCCCAGTTTTTTTGTCAGTGTATGTCTTATGTTTAGTGTATGTCTTATGTGCACAGGCTTACAGTCATGATGAAACAAGAAAATGGCCTTCCCCAAACAGCTTTCACATATAATTCACCTGTTATCAACTGGTGTGAAACACAAACACTCAGTAGTTAGGAAGAAGTTAGGTGTCTGCAAAATGTTTGGCCATATAATACATATTGTAATTTAGACACAATTAAAATATTGGCTTATGACACATACTTTCAGAAGTGGTGAAAACATTTAAATAGAAAAACCTTTTGCCCCTCAGCATAAAGGAGATCATTCCAAAACATTTTCAGTTGAAAAATGTGAAGGAGGATTTTGACACAACCTTGAGAAAGGTTATGCAAACCCCAATGTTTAGTCTTGCACACTGAGGCTTTTTAGCATAGTAAAAACAGACAGATATTTTCAGCAGTTGTTTATGCACCCCAGCATACACTCTCAGTAGATATTGTCTTTTCCCAACAAATATACACTGTTTTTTTTATCAGTGACCAGTCCTATGAACCGTATCAAACCATGTTCGAACATACAAACTGAAGTCCTCCTCCATGGGAATAAACTAGATTGGCCGAGTTCTCAAGGCCTCATGCGTCACACAAAATACCCGATACACTTCTACACGACTTGTTACCTCACTGTCACAATACAAGTTCAGAACATATAGATCTCAATATGCGAGACATTATAGCTCAAGAAAAAGTATATCAAGCTGTCTGTATTTTGTACTGAATTGTCATGTTTTGTTATTTATAAGTAATTGTAGATCACACATTTTATTGAGTGTAATGATGCCCCTTTTCGTTTGAGAAACTTTCACTATGATTAAGATTTGTGTAGAAATTGTTGTTGTCAACAACAATGATCATTGATCAAAATGGGCATTTCTCTGACTGCCCTTGAGGGGATTGGCCAAAAGCAATACATAAATCCCATTAAACATTTGGAAAGATCTATAGATGGCAGTTCAAAACCTCACAGAGAGGAGGATGATCCACCATAAAAATAATATATTCAAGTAGCACTGAGTTTGAATTGCTGTTCAAAAATATCTAATTGTAAATTAATGGGTATAAAGGGCAATTACAGCCCCCTCTCCTGAATGACTGGTACAACTAAAGGTGCCAATAGTATAGTAGCAGTCAAAAGTTGGGACACACCATCTCATTCAATGTTTTTGATAAACCCATCTGAGATAGTTTAAGATGAGTTGGACCAAAAAGTAAAGCCAAAGCAGTCAACAAGTGCTCAGCACCAGAACTCCTTCAAGAAATTAAATGTGGCTAAAACATGTAGCTGATTGAGAGAATGCCAAGAGTGTGCAAAGCTTTAATTATTATTTTAAATTATAAATTAATATAACATTACATAATAATTTAATAATAAAATATTCTGGTTTAACACATTTTGTTTACTACATAATTCCATATGTGTTCCTCCATAGTTTGAATGTCTTCGGTATTAATCTACAATGTGGAAAATAAAAAAAGGCAAGAAAAACCATGGAATGAGAAAGTGTCTCCAAAACTTTGACTGATACTGTATATCTATTTAAAATAAAATCCCTAATACAGGGTACACAAATTCATTGGGCAGCTTGACCTTAATTGCAAAATATTATAAATAAACAGAATTGTTCATTCTGAAAGAAAAACAACTGCATATCTTTCATTCATATGATGGTGGCTCACTGGGAAGCACTGTCACCTCACAGCAAGAAGTTCCTGGGTTCAATTCCCAGGTGGGGTAAGCCAGTTCATTTATGTGCAAAGTTTGAATGTTCTTCCTGATGTACGTGGTTTTCTCCAAAAGCTTTGGTTTACTCTCACAGTCCAATCTCATGCAGTTCTCTGGGTACCTAGCCAATAAAATGCATAAACCAGTACCAGTCCCAATCCCGTATAAATAGGGAGGGTTGTTTCAGGAAGGGCATCAAACGTAAAAACTATTACCAATCACTAATGTGGATAAAGATCCACTGAGTCATCCCATAACAGGAGCGCACAAAAGAGGAAAAAATTGGTTTAATAAAGTGCATGGTTTAGGGAATACTGCTCTAGCATAATTTCATATAATAATATTATGTATTGTTATAATTTAGTGTTAAACAGATACCAGGTATGGCAGCTTGATTTTATGACATGTCTTGATTGAATTTTAGTTTTTAGTGGATCTTTGTGTATTAAGTCTTCTAAAATTTCTTACCAATTGAACCACAGGAAGCCGGGGGTCAGCTCTACACTCATTGGTCAATAATTGTGAATTGTGTGCTTGAAATGTTAAAGGGTCTTAACCTTGATGACCTTTCTGGTGCTGGCCTCTAATAAGTGCTGCTTCAATGGTGGTAACAGAATGGTTAAACATATGTCAAGGGTAATCAAGGTCCAAATGCACCTGACCTGACATAATCCTCTTTGAACAGACCATCCAACTGTTTATTGTTGTTTGCAATGAGTACCCTGCTGAAGAAGCTTCACTTGGTAAGAACGGTTTATTGGCCCTATTACCACCACATAAAATGCCCCATGAACATCTTAGAATTGGAGCAAATGCCAGACATGAGAAACTGGTGTCCATGAGGCCGAAGAAGCTGTTGAACTTTGCTAACAATCAAAAACCTTACCCATCCCCCATTTAATAAAATACTCATGGTAACAAGAAAAGGCCCCTGTTGGAGAATGCACTTTGACCTTTTTAGGTGCGTGACTCATGAGGACCAACTCAGACCACTATAGGTCGAATTTACACCATATGGAAAGAACAGGACAGTCTGTATGCATGACTAAAAGCACTTTTTAAATGAACCTATTCACAGAGGTTGCCCGAGCAATTTGAATTTCCCATATCAGTCATGAAATATGCTTTGTCAACCCTTAAGAAACTGCCAGAAAAACACTTAAATCTAACCCTGCAGCTTCAGTGGACCTTTAGTTGGTGGGATAACAGACTGGCCTTGTTTGTCCACTAACCGTCATTTTAAAGCCTCAAAGGTCAAGGGATTAGTCCTGCACAGGTCACCTAACTGGCACCACACTGACAATATGAATTGTATAACGAGGTCAGTGTTGGAGAGGAAGCTTTTAGAGCCTTGGTGTAAGCTTGAGCTCTTGCTCATCTCTTAGGGCAGCAGCAACCATGCATAACTCACAGAGTTGCATCAGATCAGACCAGCCTGAAAATACTGGATGTAATACAGAAATATTCTTTCAGAAGGGTAAAACCTTTACAGGTTTTTACATTTAATCACTGTCTGACATCTAGAAGGAATTTAAAGCAACCAGTCTGGATATCTGTGACAGGTGGATCAAACCAATGTTACCTGGAATTATTCTACCACACTTTCTACCAGCTGTACCAATGTGCCAATCACAGATTTATACACCATTATTTAAAATTCCTTTTTAACAGCATTCTTTCTAATTAATCTAGTTTAAACCTAAATTTGAGCTAATGTGTTTGTTTGTTAGCAATACTAGTCGTTAGTGTTTGATCTGAATTTATGTGGATCGCTTTCCCTGAACAGTGGTCGCTGTTACAGTTGCAAATCACAGGTCCTAGGTTTGATCCCCTGGTGGGGTGGTCCAGGTCCTTTCTGTGTAGAGTTTGCATGTTCTCGCCATGTCTGTGTGGGTTTACTCCTGGTGCTCCGGTTTCCTCCAGTATTCCAAAAAACAGGTAAATTGGCGAGGCTAAACTGTCCATAAATGTGTTCGATATTAGCTTGTG
>JAYDZG010000010.1:11352459-11366875 GCA_034509265.1 Microcambeva bendego
ATATATATACACACACACACACAAAAAAGAATACGACAGATCAATATTATTAAACACTGACAAATTCAGACTGAAACACAAACTGTGAAGGAAATGTTCATCAGACATAACTGCTGTGAAATGTGCTGTATAAACTTGACACATTGTATTATAATTTATAACAAAATGACAGTGTCTTACACATGGGAAATTAATTGCTGCCTTTTGCCACAATTGTTGTTTCTGGTCCGCTCCTGAAAAAAGGTGTCATGTCGCCTCAGGGGAAATCCATTTCTCCCAGTGCATTTTCATTGTAAAAATGCTGCTACTCTGGGACAAGATCCAAAAAAATCCCTGAAGAATGCTAGCATCGCGCACCAGCACCACCCAAAGCCAATAAATGTTCTTGAGGCGCAGGTGATTGTCAATCAAGAGAGCTTGACACATCAATCATCTCTGCCTCCATGCCCCCTCAGCTGGCCAAAATGTCAACACATGACTCACTGCTGAATCAGTTCACGTTGAGCCACGTAACACCGGGGACGGCAGAAGCCAGGGTAGGCCACTGCACTTACAACATTCGCAGCTGCCTCAACCTGTTCCTATCTGCATGTCTCCAACAAAACATAGCTAGTAATCCTCTACACCTATTATTCAACAATGCAAAGGCCCTCTGACCACATGCTGCTACACTACTTCAAAGATGAAAGCAGATCAGTGAGACTTGAATGTAGCTACTACACCCAACCAATCCCTCTTAAAATAGGGATTCAATGCCGTCAGTGGTTTTGTGTCACGTTTACGGTGACTAAACTTTGCATACGTTTAAATTTGAATATCTTTGACCCTTTGAGTCAATGACGAACAACAAGTCTGTGACGAGCTAAACTGCGCTGCCTCTGACGTATTAGAGAAAAACGTACTTCTAGTGCTGAGCAAACGAAATGTACTTTTAATATGACAGACTTCAAAGCAATTTGGATAACTACAACACAACGCATAACATTTTGTGTGCACATAGGAATTGACTGGTCACTTCATTTTGCAGTGCGTTGGTGGTCTCAGACCTAGTTAGTCTGACAATGTAGGGAGGAAAGGCAAATTGTGGGCTCTGCCATGAGGGTTCATTGAGTTCAGTGAGTGGTGAAAAACCTGCAGGCTCCTGCAGCCTTGGAGACTGGCAGCACAATACACACTCTGAGGCATGTGCATAAGGCTTGTGCCCTCTAAATAAAACAAGTGATCAGAAAAATAGGAGCCATTCTCAACACAGTTTTTACATTTCAAGATGTTCCTTTCAATTTTCTTTTTTTATGTTGGATGCGGAATGTAGTTACTACAGTTAAGTGCTAAATGGTGTAGAGAGAAGAGCTGCCTATAGCTGGTACATGCTGAACAGGTTGAAATGTGTAAATTATGTGCAAACTGAATAGCTGAGGTCAGTATCAACAGATTGCCTCATAAAATGGTTTGTTTCTCTGAACTCTGTTCTGTTTTTGCTCACTTGCTGGAACCCAGTATCTCAGTAATCCCAACATGGGTCACAGTAAAAGCTCAGGAAGAATACAATACATCTTTTGAGATTCGGCTTAATATATTAATAGGAATGTAGACAATTATGTGTTTGCCTCTTACTCCCAGCGTGATCAGTGCTCATAAATCATGCATGACCTGTGCAATAAGATGCTTCATTGCCCACAACAACTTCTGTTCAATATAAATTACATAAATAAGACGTAACAATTATGTAATAACTATCATAATATCCATTATAACTACTATATAAAGTGTCAAAGTGGCTACATTATACATTTCCCATGCTCTGACTGGGTAGGCTCACCTTCAGCTAAGATGAAGCACAGATGGGCAATCAGGACTGTCTGGCCAACTCCATGGGACGCAAAGGAAACATGGGTTGACTACCAGCTCTCATTAACACTTACATTTTAATCAAGGACCTTATGATATTTCCAGTTCCTGTGGGCTTAGATATTTTACAAAGTAAAATAAGCCAAATTCTTCGATTTTATTCAGAAGTAGACATAACTACCAATTTAAACCCAGCAAGAAGTCATTAGGATCACCACACACCAATATCTGCACTACACTTTTTCAGTAAATCACTTCTCTATATACTTAATATATAAACTCTATATAAAGTTCACATTATATGGCTGTTTACCCGATAGCAATATCTTGTAGCAGCAAAGATTTGTAGACTATCTTTGCTACACTGTAACTGCAGTGCCTGTGATCTAGAGAGCTACAGTAGGTCTGTTAGTGCCAGTCCCAAGCCTGAATAAATTGAGGAATTTGTAACATGAAAAGAATGGATCATTTAAAAACTGTTCAGAATCAGATGATAACCAAATATACAGTGGCAATCCAATATGTGGGCAATGAAAATAAATCTATATGAATCTAACATAAATTAAAGTAGGATGTTTAAAGTTCCTGTTCAGGCAGTTTTCCAAGTCTCTTAATTCCTAACTAACTCCAGTCCTATGAAACACACACTTGACAATATTTAATTCATTAAATCAGTTGCTTTATAATTAAATTATACACTCTTGATTACATTATTATGACCACTTTGCACTTTGGACCACCAACTGACTTTGATTGGAGGAACATGGCCAAGAAATACTTGGGAAAGCCATGGCCTGGTGGCTAGAGAACTGGGCTTGGACTCGGAAGGTTGCTGGTTCAATTACTAGAGCTAAAAAGTCACAACTTAAGTGCCCTTGAGCAAGGCACCCAAACCAACTGCTCCACGGTTGCTATGGCTAGGGCGGCCCACCGCTCCGGACATGTGTGATCACTAACCCCTAATGTTCAGAAGTGTGTATATGTGTTTTACTGCACGGATTGTTTTAAAAATATGGAGGACAAATTCCACCGTGTGTAAAGCACTGTGGTGAAAAAGATGTCAATTCTACTATCCTGATTCCTAAATTCCCTTAACTTTAACCCAATGGATCATCTATGGATCCTCTCCTATGCACCCTCCAGAAGTTGTGGGAGGCACTGCAGTCAGCAAGGTTCCAGATACCTGTTACAAACAATTAGCTCTTTGCAGCTGCTGTTGCACACAATGTTATTTTGGGTACAGTATACCACAGACTTTCGCAGGGGTTATGTTCCAAGAGCAGACATCGAACGTGAAAAAAAACTAGATTATGGAGCCGGAGCTTGCTAACCAATCAGCGGCAGATTTAAGAGCGGAGGCGAGAGTTAAGGCTTAGAAAGTATAGAGGGTTATTTACTAAGGATGCTAAGGTGTTTGCTGGCTTGTTTAGCTTTCTGGGAAACTTGAAATGGTTGCTTAGGGCTGCAATTATTGATTATTTTTGTAATTGAGTATTCTATTGATCCTTCCAGTGACTATTTGAGTAATCAGATAAACATTATTTTGCTTTAATAAAGAGCAAAAATAAATACATATGAGATGAAAAAGGTGTCTCTAATCAAACTGCAACCTTTTATTTATAGCATGGTTTAAAGATATTATTAGTAAATGGCAAACAGCAAAGAAAAAAGTCATCATATTAACAGCACTTTTCTCTTAGTTTTCTTCAGATCTCCTTCAATTTGTGGTCTGCGGTCCGCGTCCTAAATTGCACTTTCTTACTAAACAGTAGGCGGAAGCAGCAAACATGCGATTTGGGATGCAGCCCTTGGCTTTTTGCGACACCTGTCCACAGTGCAAACTAATCCATGCGAAACAACTTGAGCTTCATATAGTTGCGTGGATACGCTCTCTTGAGGCGAAAATATTGCCTTGATGCTTTTCTGTAATTGAATTACTCAAGGAATCGTTTCAACCCTAGTTTAGTATCAAGAGGCGTTGGATCTGTGTGCTTGATGTTTATCGCTGTTTCTTTGTATCTGTTGGAGAACCTCTGTTCGTTTCTTTTGACACCTGAATACTGTACAGTATATCTTTTTGCACATTATTAGTAACAAAGCTAGTATACATGATACTCCCCTTGTCCCGTTGTGTAGCGTAACTGCCTATTTTATGCATTTATTAGCAAAGTGCCTTTTTTCATCTCTGTGTGTTCTTGGAACGGCCCAGACTCGAACAAGTGTCCTGATCATACAAGCTGACACACATGTTCAAAAAGCAGTTTTGTTAAAGATAAAACTGAGTCTTCTCTGAAATAACAGCACTCAAGACTTTGGTTTTCTTTTCAGCTAAAAACACTTTAGATGTCTACATTACATAATAACACCACTTACTCCAGACCACTTCGTAACACTGTACTGAGGTCACTCCCATATGCAAGTACTGTAATTCAATCAAGCATGTTTTCTTTGCTATAAGTAGGGCAGATTTGACTTTATATTCATATTTATGTTACAAAATTAGTAAATTAAATTAATCTTAATAATTTAGCATTAAAACGTATGCAAAATTATATATTGCCATGATAAAGCCATAAACGATGTCGATGATATTAGTGGTTTCTGCAAACTATTGTTGGTTAGTTTCCCAGAAAAAAAAATCTGTGAAAGACTGCAGTCCACAAACCCTGAACCATGGATTTGTGGGGATTTACTGTATTTGAATAAATGGTAATCATAAAGTATCTCTACAGTGTAATAATCATCTAACAAATATTATTACTGTATTAATTACATTTATAATGCTCACAATATCAGCAATCACTTGTTGTGACCATGACATTATGAAGAAGGTTGGACTTTTGACCAAATGGTCTCATTCAAATGTTTCACTGCAGATTGCTCTTATGCTTGAAATGCTCCTTGTGAATTGCAAGGCCACATCAATACATCAAGGAACATAGCTTGCTGTCTGGTTACCTTCTGAAATTCTGCCAGTCTCCAAACACTGTAGACTCTAATTTCCAAAACAGGGTCGGATTTCAACGAAACAATAATTTACCATAGGGTTCAATTCAGCTGGAGTATGACTGACACTGCCTGATGAAATAGCAGGTCCAGTTGCAAACCCCTCACTCCATGAATGCTGTGCCATAATGAATAATGTCAAATAATAAAGCCTAATTTTACGCAACAGACTGGATGTTAAGAGTTCAGCGAGTCCGAATAGCTTTCGACAAATGAGAAGCATACATCTCTCGCTTCGCTCCTGTGCCTACGGGACACAAAATCCTTCTGAAACGGCCCACAGAACAGACTTAACAGTGAAGTGAAGCTGGCAGCTGTCCTCACCTGCATCTTGGCAGGCTTCTCTACTCTATCTGCCTTCTATAGTAGGGTGTGAAATGCAAGCCAACCTTATGCTCAATAAAACCACTGCACAACCCTAAGTCATTAGAGAAAAGCCTCCCAAGCCTTCATCCTCACCACATCCAAGACTCCTCACCGATAATCTATATGACCCAGGGAACTGCACGTGAAGAATGTATGTTAAGGTTCGGTGGAGGTGTGTGCCCCTCGGAGCAAAATGTCTTGGGAGGATGTCCCAAAGCCATGCCCTGGCTGGCAGCCTCCGCTCTAGGGTTTAGCACCAGCTGGCTCTAAGGCAGAAGGAGCCCAGAGAGCAGGGATTGAAGCCAGTTTTGTGACACAAGGTTGCTTGAAGGTTAAAAGGTTTGCTGAATAATGGCTAAAATGCAGGGTTCATTTTTTTTTCCATAAATATTCTTTGCAGATATGAGCTGACCATTCCCTACCAGAGCCTCATGCATTATTTTCTTTTCTGTTGCCAATGTTGATATAGTGTGCTTAGTAAGAACGCATAGTGTTCTATCAATAATTACTACCTCTTTGTTCCATTTTCATGAGCATGTTCAGATTATTCTTGGAAAAGAAAGAAGGTTCACAATCCACTCAAGCTGGGCTGATTAGGTGTTATGATTAATTAGGAGCTAGTGGAGATAGCTTAAAAGCATTGTTCTTAATCCCTCCCTTTACAGCCATGATAAGTTAGAACAATAAAATATTTGATAATCATTGAACATGATACTTTTTGGGATTCGGTCTGTGTATTTCAATATATTTCTGCAGACAAATGTTTTAAACAAGATACCACATGTAGTAAATAAACATACATAAATCACTTATTTATAATATACTACTCATTTAGCTTACTATACATTTCATCTTTTGTGGGCGATTATTTATAAGCACTGTACCTTGTAACAAACACTTTATTTTGGCTTTTCTACGACAACATTAAGTCTGCTACCTTTTTGTATGGAGGAGATAATTAGTAAGAATAACAGATAAATAGTAGGAGTGACAAATAGAAGGTCCTGATGATGTAAAACATGCAAAACCAGGGCTACAAACATATTTGAGTTTGTCTAGATACTCTTTCTGTTTGGGATAGCTACATGAGCATTTTTAAACATAATCATATTTTTGCAAACCACTACTGCTGACAGGGCATGGACCAATTCATTAACATAGGGCAGCAGTATAAGGAAACATATTTGCCTTGCAACTTAAATTGAGAACACTAGTTTAACACTGTGTAGACACTATGTCAATAATGAGAGCTTTGGTGTTGGAACCAAGTTTTGTTTGCACTTATTACCGGTACAGTTGTTTAAATTTGTAAAATAAATTGATCTTAATAATTTATTGAAATATTATACATTGCCACGATACAACCATTAAAATGTGGATTAAATTAGTGATTTCGGGGGAATTGCGGGGGTTTCCATGAACTATTATTAATCAGTTTCCCGGGGGAAAATCTGTGAAAGACTGAGTACTTTTTGAGATTCTTTTTGATGGACCGCTTTGACAGCCAATAGAGAAACTTGTGTGATTATAGTGGGAGTTTTTTTCTTTTCTTGTGTTGTTTGATAATGGCTTTTACCAACAGAAGAGAATTAAACCAGCAATCCACACATAAAAAAATAAATACAAATTTTTCAGCGGACAGCAACAATATGCAGTATTTGGGAAATTATACTTTCAATTTCTACCTGTTTGTGCTGGATTGAGTTATCTATATTTTTGTACTTTTTAATATTTGTTTTATATTTTCATGTTATTTTTATTGTATTATTGTTTCACTGAAAGCAACCAAAGTTTCATTGTATATCTACAATGACAATAAAGTCTCTTATCTTTATTTGTCTCTATTCTAATATATTTCCAAAAAAATCTATTTGGTACGGTCAATTTGTACAATATCTGAAAATAATTCTGTCTCTGTGTTGTATTGTTTGTACATTGCAGAGAGCTACCAACAACTGGAAAAGAATTCCTTGTATGTGTAAACATGCTTGGCAAATAAAGCGGTTTCTGATTCGGCCTGCATGTAGCACTGGCATTTCAGGTCTATATTGTGCTGGCCTTGAAATGACTTTTACGTTTGTAATCTGTAAATGAGTTTGTGAATAAGAACTATAACTGACTGGGTAATGACTGATTTCCATCGTAATCAAAATGTATGAATGTGATGAATATAAATTGAAATATGCATTGTAAGGACAAACAAGTATACTAACAATTCTATGATCTTTACTCATGCAAACATTTAACTTGACATATTGTGGTAATACCCAGAATGTTTAAGATGTGTTAAATAAAGAAGGTTTAAAATGCAAAAAAAACTTTAATTTATTTAGCATGTTAAAAGAATGTAGTAAACGTCTAATGACAGGTATGTGTTTATTGTACCTGCAAAACATCTGTTGATATGTTTAACATGAACGCATTCATGTTATACATGGATAACATCACGTTGACATGCCTGAAATCATTTAGGAACCACATTGCAGCATATTGTGAGGGCTTTTGTCAGTTGATTGACAATTAGACCAAATGTCAGAACTTAAAAACAATGCTACACTGTATTCCAGTTTCAGCTCTTATTATGATTAAGTTAAGGCATCATGGTGGGAAAACATACATTAGCTGTCAGATAAAAATTCATTCATAATCCAGTAAGGATTTACAGTCTCTCAATAAAAGAAATTGAAACAGGTTTTGGTTGTTGTACCTTACTTTAAAGTAGAACATTTTCATTGTTGTGCACTAGTCCAGTCTGATATTAGATGTTATTTATTGTCTTTAGGTTTAACGTATTTCAACTTGAAAAACAATCGCACATTGTCTATGTTAAGTCTTCAGCTAAACCTCAAACAACGTTTTAGTTTCGTTATCTGGATAGGGTGGTGAAGATGTCTCATATTTTAATCATAGTACGAAATAAGTTTCAGCAGAATCACATTTTCTTAGCTTTGAGTAAAATATGTCAGCAATAACAGACGAAGAGGAAGATGTCAGTAGGGTACAACAGTTGTGATGTTGCATCCCAGGGAGTTTCCAAACCAGGATAAGCATATCATAAATTAGAATAAAATAAAAATGTAATTTAGAAAATATTTAAACATGCATTAGACTTTAATCCTATCAAAATTACAGGAAAGTTTAAAAGCAATTGTGATGTGTTTAACTAATTACATCTCTCCATGTATAATAATGGTAATGTAGAGGTGTCTCGTGTATGTTTATATTATTAGACGTACAATAATAATGGAGATTATATAATCAGAGATTGCTGTGTAAGAATACATTTATCACAATACATAATGTTTGTACATTACAAAAGATAAAAAATGAAACAAACATGCTTTATCTATGACTCATTTTGGGGAATCCTGGGGACACGTAATTGTTCTGAGCAATAAGCCATACTCTGAGCAATACTAATTATAGTATTTTAAAATATTTATTTTAAATCCATATCCCATCATAAAGTATTACAATGAATGAAATAACAAGAACAATAATAATGTGGATGTCATTTCATTCCTTTTCATATTATAGTTAAATACAAGCCTTGGCAAGACTTTTGAAATTCTGAAAAAAATGAAATTCTGTAACTTTGACAGCATCGCATTAAGATATTTTGGGTTTTAATAGCAGCACAAAGAAGATTATCCTTCCTGTTTTGGGGTTGAGTTTTGTTTCTGCACAGTGTAAAGCATGGTTTCGGACTGTAGCTACTGGAATCCCATCAACTTTTGTGTCACTGAGAGATAAAATTCTTAAAATATGGTGAATTTTCTAAAAAGGCTCTTCCATGGTGCACATGATGAACAAGTGTTGTCAGTATTCTTACTTATTTCCGACCAGATCACAAGGGGGGGGGGGATAATAATTTTGAACTACTTATAACTTCGATATGCCATAGCAACACAAGACGACCTAAGTGAAACATCCTAAAATAGAATACATCAGAAACGAATGAATAAATAAAAGTCATGGTTTGTGTACGGAGTAGAACTGATGATAGAATAGACACCCACCTGACTCGGCGAAGCTGATGATTTCGGAGGTCTCCTCCTGCGCCTCGTTGCTGTAAGCAGCGTGTCCATCCAGGTTGGGAATCTCGAGCCTCCCGTCCTCGCGCACTTTCCCTGCGTGGAGTTTTCTCAGCGCAGTGACCATGGCCGCTTTGGGGATCGGGTGGGT
This sequence comes from Microcambeva bendego, assembly GCA_034509265.1. Classification (NCBI taxonomy): domain Eukaryota; kingdom Metazoa; phylum Chordata; class Actinopteri; order Siluriformes; family Trichomycteridae; genus Microcambeva; species Microcambeva bendego. Next base: position 11,361,865 of record JAYDZG010000010.1, read on the forward strand.
GATGTTGGGTCTCTCTCTCATCTGTAATTTGCTAAGTATGTGTCTCTTGACCGCCTCCAGAAAGTCCGTGTCCACGGCATCAGCGGGGTCGGGACGGCCGATGCCGCAAGAAGCGCACGACTCCCGGGGCGCAGAGTTCGAGTCGGTGCCGAAGCATCCTACTAAGAGCAGGCTCACCATCAACCAGCAACACAGCATCACTTGCTTCATCATCTTTCAGCTCGCAGATCGTCTTCTATCACGCCAACTCGGTTTGTTTACTATGCGTTCACAGGTCCGGCGTGGGAAGTAAATCAAGGCTGTGCAGCCACATCAGATATTTGAACGACGTGGTCATAAACGTGAGTTTACTAATGTGAGACAACTAATGATTTCCAGCAGATCTCTCGTCGCGTCTTCGGTCATCCCGAAGGATGAAGATGTGGGTTTAACTTCGAGCATCCGATCTTCATTTCGATCTAGACTGGAAATTCAAGCCAGGCTTTTGTGGAGACAGGCGCTTTATGGTCGACATATCCTCCCGCTAATCAGTGCGACAAGTCAAGGCGTGAGACATCATATCAGCGATCAAAGCTCAGTGTGCGGATCGTCCGCTATTAAAAGCGCAACGAGGTGAGATTGTTGTCGGGTCCTGTAGAGCGGCTTTCATCCGGCTGTGATTTCAATCTGCGGGTCCGGATTAGTTAGAAAACTGGTTTTAATGTTCGGAAGTCTGAGCGACGTACGACGTTCCACTTTCCTCTGCGATCTTACCACTGAAAGCCGCCTGGTGCGGAAACTTTTTATAGATGGAACCACGTGGGCCGCTCTGCCAACAGTGAGCAAGAACGGATTAAAGTAAGTGTGTGTGTGTGTGTGTGTGTGTGTGTGTGTGTGTGTGTGTGTGTGTGTGTGTGTGTGTGAAGGCGAGAGAAGCATCAGCTGAGAGTGACACATCGACACCCCTGCCTGTAATAAACACTAAAATGTGAAATTGTGTTGAATCTCAATTGTCAACACTTCATTTGCATTGGACTCCTTTATGTAATCAAACAGTCTAATTATTTAAATGTACCTCCACCTAATAGGTTAATCCAACCCATTGCCTTTTAATGAGCACATTTAATACCATCATTTTAGACAATTCTGTCTATTTATCTCTGATCAATTTCCTCAAAAAGAAAACCACAAACACCGATCAACAAAGCTTGACCTGATTATTGTTTAGACCCAACAATAAGGTGGTAACACTCAGATATAGTTGATGTTACCAGTTTGCATAGGACATGGCCAAAAGTACATGAACACCCTTGTATTCATTACATCCATTGTTTAGTACATTTGTATTCCTGTGCACAAAGCAAGATCCATAAAACAGATAAAACAGTTTGGCATGATGAAACTCCATTAGCTTGACAGAGCCCTAACCTTAATGCTACCAAATATGAACTGCAATTACGAACCTCATAATCAGTGATTAAATGCAATATAAATTAATATATTTTAAAGATAAGTGTGGCTTGTTTATAGATGAATAAACAGCCACGTTTAAATCTAGAATCCGTAAGAAAGGTTTGAATATAAGCAGAGATATGTATTTCATTATTTCATTTTTGTTTTAGAAAGTGCTTTATTGTCATTTTGAGTCAAATGCTGTTTTTTTCTGAACCCATAAAGATGTTAATTGTATTTCAAAGTGTTACAGACATTTTTCATCTTTAAATAATGTGTTGGCAAATACCATATTTCAAAGGCTGATGTGACAATTTAGAGATTCAAGCGAATAATCGTAATACTAATAAATACTAATAATATTAGTAAAAGAATTTCTGACTGGTCAATTGGTCAAATACTGTATTTTGAGGATACATATAATTGGCAAATAAAGAAAGGATTGGTTAAGTTTAAATTTCCTGTGGAATAAATATTATGAAGTTGTATTGCAGAATTCAGAGCGTAATATAGTGAGTAGAATTTTTTCTTGCACATTTCATGAACCCTGAACATGAAAAATATAAAATTGTGTTAATAGGTTAAACAGTGTATTATGCATGTAGTATGTACGTGTGAACAACAGATAACCACTAGCAGCTGTATGAAATGTACTCAATTTCAAAACCAATTATTTCCATTGAATAGTAAGAACATACAACTGGAGCAATGGTGTCTGCAGTTGAAGTACTAGATAAGGGATTTAAAGGTCATTAGTTCAAGTCCCACTAAAGCCAATTGTCACAATTGTGTTGTAAAATAATTTGAATAAAATTGTTCACTAAATGCATTAGCCTACAGGTTTTAATTACACTTATTTATTTTAATAATATTTTGAAGACATAGTCTGTGTAACTGACTTAAATACGAATATATGCAATCTAATATTCTGTACGTAACAAAATATTGTTATTGTTTCGTTTAATTAATGTAGATTTAATCATGCAGGAAGAATAAAATATTATATATTTTGTTCATACATTTTGTAATTAACTTTTGACGCACACCATTGAAAGGAAACGAGCGCAGGTCGTTTGCCTATAGGTTGGTGTTGTGGCGCCATCTGCTGTTCAAACCGAATAATACCTAGCCCTATTGTTGCGTATGTATTTCAAATAAATAAATAAATAAATAAATAAAAACTACAGGGGCCTACCCTAGCTTTTCAATAAGAGCAAGGTACACACAGACACCCTTGGGCGCAAGTCCTTTGCAAGCACACATAAACACACTCACCTATAAAGGAATTCAGCCTGACTGCATGTTTTAGGACTGTTGGAGAACATTGAAGCTCCCAGCGCAAACCCATGGAAACACAAGAGACCTTGCTGAGAGGCAACAGTGCTACTCAGTAAGGCAAATCTAAAATCAATTATGTATAATGAAAAAAAAAATCAAGACATTTTTTAAAAATTATTCATTCTTATTGTGATTATTCTTATGTATTGTGATGTCATTGTAAATCCAACAAGGACACACCATGCTTCCCGTCAATGTTGCATCCCCACAGACCACTGACCAAACAATTGATCTTTTATGCAGTATTGCATGAATTCTTGACAATTCAGAGGTTATGTCACAATGTCTTAACCGAATCTTACCTCCGCCTGGGTCATTTTAAAACAATTCTTTTCAAACCTTGGATTTTATGGGACATTGACTTAAAACTTCCTTAACAATCAAAAAAGTTACTTCAAGGTACAATACAAAATGGACTGAACATTCAGGGGTTTCCGTGGCTGAACAGCTGCATGCAAGCCTTTCATGAACTAGTTCAATGACAAGCATTGGATGAGGTGGTATAAATATACCACAACTGGATTATGGAGCAGTGATATTGTGTTTGGTAGAGAATTCCCAAAAGTTTGGCATTGGTGAATATCAGGAGAACATTTTTCCACTCTGCATTGAGAAAATTATTAATACTGATGAAGATATAATACTACGGGTTGTCCAGTCAAGAGAAATCTAAATGACGCTTAATGATACCAATATATTTTTGGACAGTTGTATTATTTTAACTCTGTAGGAACAGTTTGAGGAAAACTCAATTCAGTTTTAGCATGACTGTGTCCTACCAGGAGCATTTGGTCCATGTCTGTCTCATGATAGATAAAAGCTAATCACAAATTCAGTGTCATTATTTTATTATTAAGAGATACTTAAAAGAAGTAATAAAAAGAAAAATTGTCATACTTTCATCAATTTCCTTGTTTAAAAAATGAAGGGAACACAATCATACTGTGAACCAAATATCGTGAATTGCATCATGGGTAGAAAATATTGGTACATCTCTAGTGAAAGCAACTATACTGTGGCTGCAAAGACTGGGATGTCATAAGAAGCTTCTGTAGGTCTAATGTATGTTTCCTAATACTTTTATTGTCATTACACCCTCAGCAACCAGTGTGGCTCCAATAAGTAGTCGGCCATGTTTTGCAGCTCAGTACTTTAACAATACTACATTAAATATGAAACAATTAGTAATGTATATTGTATAGTTTCCATGGGCAGTTTTATTATTATTTAATATAAATATTCTCATTCAGACCACTTCAGTCAGCTATCTCCAAGAGTCATTTGCCACACTGAAATTACAGCTTGTTCTTTTAGAGGTTTACCCCCGAATACTAGTAGCAAGTCAGGCAACGAGTGCTCTATACAGTCCTCCTTTGATGAGAGACCATCATCCCATTCATCTTCAGCAGCATTTTGATTTTCAAATGTGAGGCGATTTCCTTTTGCCTCAGCCCACTTACTGGCCAGACTGTTGTCCTGCTGGTCTGTTTCCATCCTCCTTGGCAAAGTCATAAGCTCAATGTTTTCCTCTGGCTGCAAAGAGGAGCCTGTTGGAAAACACTTGTTCTTGAATGGCCGGTGCTTTTTGTTGCCGTTTGCTGTGGGGATTTCGAACGCACTTTTATCCAGACGTCCGGGTTGGAAACTAGGTCCGATACCGACGCTGCAGTGGTGAATCCGACATGGAGCGGTGGATCCAGGCAACGATGGAAGCTTCTCCCAGGTCAGTGTGTAAAGACTGAGCCTCCAGAGGCAATTTCTGGGAGCGCTCTGGGTCTCTGCTCCACCAAAAAGCAACATGCTGTCCTTGTACACGACGGATGAGTGGCCCATCAGCTTTGAGGGTCCTGAGCTGCACAGCAAAGCAGATGATGTTATAATAGAGGCATGAATTCATTAATATGCTATTTGTTGTCAATGGATTTTAGTATTGTCATTAGGGCAGGAATCAATCTGATACTCGTATTGGTTGATATTGAATTGTTGGATTGTTCAGCGACACACTTGTTAGTTTTTAGAGACTTTATTTATTTATTTCACATTTTCCCGTTAAAATTATCAAACGAATGCTGGACATAGCAAGAAGGAAACTTTATTTCCTTTTCTCCAATACCCCTCTTCTCCAACGGCTCTCTCTTAAAGACACAGTACCCATTGATACCTAGTGTCACACTTCCGGGTTTTCCCTCCACCGCCGTTCATAAGAACAACATTACCCAGAACTCCCAGCCCAACCAAGCCA
>JAYDZG010000010.1:11380684-11398870 GCA_034509265.1 Microcambeva bendego
ATAAGATAAATGTTTTGCCAAAGGTCAGATTTTGTTGTAATGTCTGTTTCAATGTGTTTTAAATAGGTCTGATGCCTTTTGAAAGATCAAATTTTGTGTGATGGTGCTTGTGTACCTCCAACTTTTACAGTAATGCACATTTTTACTTTTACTTCAGTAAAACAACAATGCATACTTCAACTTTTAGTAACTATTTTACCAGATTACTAGTACTTTTACTTAAGTAAGGAACTTGTGTAATTCTGCGACCTCTGATTATGATTTATGAATTCACAAATGTGTTTTAATTCCAGTGGTGGGTTGTTTAACACCAGTGGTTCACCACGTGAAATCAATTCAAATCAATTACCAAGCAGATTTAACATACAATAGAATTCAAAGTTCAAAATTCATGCACACACTTGGCCATGTGAGGAGTACACACTGCACAATCCATTGTAGTGCATCGTTACACATTCTTACTTGTGGTTCTTATATTTCTAACACTACCACCTGGGATATTGTTGTTAGTGTTTATGGGTTGGCACAGTGGCTTATGGGGTAGCACTGTCACCGCACAGCAAGAAGGTTTTGGGTTCGATCCCCAGGTGCGGGTTGCCTGTTTTCCTCTCACAGTACAAAAAAAACCCACCATGCAGACAGGTTAACTGGAGACACTGAGTTTTCCTTTAGGTACCAATCCACTAGGATGCATAAAGTGCTGAACCCAAGCCAGGATAAATAGGTAGGGTTGTGTCAGGAAGGGCATCCAGCATGAAAACTATGACAAATCAATAATGCAGATCACAATCCGCTGTGGTGACCTCTAATGGGAGCAGCCAAATTTTTTTTAATTTAATTTCAGATAAGAAGGTACGTGGAAACTCAAAACTAACACAATTCACATGCATGCACAAACACTGACACTGTCTCATGCAATATTTACAAACAAAAAGGACTTCACCTGTCCAGGTATAACTTCTTTAGGGATAGAGTGTATTTTCATAGTTTGAGGGTCACTCGATTTTACACACCACCCCTGCAAAACATAAACTTGGGCTTAAAATATAATTAAAAATGTAGAAAACATAAAAACTTAAAACCTTTGAATTCTATACATATACCTAAATAAAAACAAATGACTGGCTTTACTAGTGTCTTGAATAGTACGATATTTTTTTCATTTCCCAGGTTTCAAAACGTTAGGTATGCTTTCCCACTGGTGACAGGGTCATGGGCAGCAAGGCTGGTCCATGGGGTGAGAAACAACAGCCAAGGTACAGCCGCTGATTTGCTGTATAAGTTAATTCTGGATCTGATCGAATGTTCACAGAAGATACAGTGTAACATAGTTTGCTGGGTATGGGGCAGCAAAAGACGGGGTCAACAATATTAGAAAGGTGGTCATAATCCTATGCCATTTATCTAATACTTTCTAATACTTTTCTAAGTCTTTCAGTCTTTCTGTCACATTTCTTAACAACATTTTGTAATGCTTTAGGTGCCTGGGACAACAATCGTTGTAGTTGTGATAGTTCGGAAAAAATTGAGAAGATTATTTAATTGTTGTATTTTGGACTAGCACATGTACTAAACTTTTTTTTTAATCAAAGTTTTATATAAACGTTGGCTTGTAATTGTTCTGCTCAGACAAATACAGAAGTCCTGTTAAAGTGTCTTGACTTAATGGCAGCACAGTACTCAATATTAAACAAAAACACAATTTACACATTAATTTGAAAGGTACACAGGTCAGACCAGATCACAGGTTTTTTTTGCATTAGTCCATGTCGGATTAGCTTGATCTAATTGCAGGCTGCATTCACAAGCTAATTAGACGTTTAAACATATATGAATTAATAAGCTTAGTAAACACTAATCAAGCTTTTTAACCCATGAGAAAATAAAAGAGGTAATTATCCCTCACAGACACAAAAACCTAATAGGAACTAAATGGTAATGTTTTAAAATAGAACTAATTAAGGAAGTACTTAAATGGTCGAATCCCAGTGGAAGTGGCAAAATTGCTTCACTCATCTTTGCTAAATGTTAAACTATACTGCAGCTGCTCATCACCAGCTCTCTGTCGCTTGGCTCTTTGCATGAACACAGCTAAAGTTTCAATTTGGGCTTCATTTTCATATATTGGCAAAATATCCTTGACTACAGCTGATCTTTTTCACAGTTACAAGAAAAGATGGGAAAACCAGTATCCAACCATGGCTGTACTGCATATATAATTAAAATATGAGAAATTCAGTAACATTTGGCAAGCTGTAACACTTAAGTTTGTTAGTTGTTGGCAGCTCCCCCAAACTTGTTCTTTCCATGATTTTAGGTGCCATGAGATTGTAAGGAGAACATACACTACAATTTTCCAGTTGTGATTGCTAAAATTGTATTATTTGGCCACTAAAATAATAATTTTCACTGTTAACAATAGCATGCATCTGCCTGCTCTGATAGCACACATGGTCATCGTTTTTATGTCGGATGCCCTTCCTGATGCAACCCTTCTTTTTATCCTGGCTTGGGACCGCTACTAAAATGGTTTGTTCATCCTAGTGACTGGAATGGCACTCAGAGTTCAAACTCTGGGCGCTGAGGTACTAGCGGAAAATCCCACTACTCACCTCTGCGTTTTTAAAGCCATATCCTTCATGTCTATCTGCATTGGTTTTTCGCATTAAGTGCTGGAGCAGAAGACGTTAATTTATGTTAATTACGCTCCATTTGAAACTTTGTACGTATCATGGTTCCTTCTTTTCAGAATTGCCAGCTCCACTGCTGGTAAACCTGCTATTTAATTCTGTAAAGCACCAATGCCAGGCTGTTCAGTCTGTACCAGTTTTTCATGGACATGCAATGCAAGCAGACTTTCTGGAAACTCTCCCAGTGTAGATGCCTCCAAGGCTGCATGCTGTGCTGTTTGTGGAGCAGACCCACCTGTAAATCCTGGCTGTGCCAATTGAAGGGTTTGCCATCTGTGCATGGCCACATTGAATGTCTGGTTCTAAAAGTTTCCTGTCTTTTTTTTCCCCCTGAGATCGGTTCTTACAGGGCAGCGTGCAATATTGTGACAAGCAGTTCTCCTTTTTGTGCTAGCCTTGTTCTATCCACTATGCCACCTGTGGACTACAGATGTTCTTTAAACTTTGTTTCTTTAAGTTTGGCCACATTTTTATTTTAACTATCCGGTTTTGAGGCTTTTTATTGACAAAATTTTGGTTTTCTTTCATTCCTACTGTTGTGGAGCTGACCCCCCCCCCCCCCAAACACACACACTTTAATCAGTGTTTATATACTGAAAATGAACATATACTCTATGCCATCACATCATATCTTACCATAATTACTATTCCTATTTAGGAATTTAGGAGCATTTATCCTAAGTGACTTACATTTGTTACAACAAACAGTCTAAGCAATTGAGGGTCAAGGGCCAAACAGTAACATTGTGGCAGTAGTGGGGCTTAAACCAGCAATATAATGATGACCAATAACATGGTCCAGTACCTTGCATGCATACACACATCCACATGGTGCACATACCTTATGTGGATCGAGCGTGAAATTTGGCTTAAGGTAGCTTCCGGCATCCACATGGTTGTCGTGGTCCACCTCGTACATGTTGTAGGAGGGGTTGCCTATTTCAACATTCATGCCTCCGTTGGTCATGGGCTGTCGCTGTACCTGCTTGTCCCTAGGATAGATCATGAACATACTTTTAAACATATACAGACATATACTCGAAACTCATTATTAGTTCATTCATTTGTTAGCATTGTCTACTTTCCGAAGATCAAAAGTCTGATCAGAGACTAACCTCAAGACTGACTAAAGTCACTAATAATATACATCTGAAGTTCATTGGTTTGCCAGTTTTAAAAATAAATAATTAACGTGTTACAAGTATCTGTCAAAGGCCTATTACCCATGAAGCACAGCAGGGGGTATGGATTACAGGATTTTGCTTATCCACTATGACACTACAAAGGGTCTGGCAAAAGTTATCGGCTGACAGACAGCCCCAGTTCCTCAGTGCCCTTAGAGTACTCATTTGCTTTAACTGTTTTAGTCTGGCCCATTTACTTCTTTTCATTCTTTATATTCTATTCTACAGAATTCCCTTTGCCATCACAAGGGAAAACATTGAAAAACTCCACATTGAATACAATCAGTGTCATTTATCTATATGATGTATAGGTAGACAACACCACTTATCTGTATAGTAGGACATTTTTATACATCTATTTGCTGTTGTGAGAAAATGTATGAAACCCCCCACATATAATGAACAGTAAAATGAACTAGTTCTAATCTTTCAACAGTAGCTACAGTGCATTGCAAAAGCATTTGCCAGGGACAAAGTTGTAGACAAGTACAAGTCAGGGTCTGGTTATAAAAAATATCTAAATCTCTGATTATCTCCTGAAGCACCATCAAATCCATTATCATCAAAGGAAAAGAACATGGTACCACAACAAACCTGCCAAGAGAGGGCCGACCTAAACTCTCAGACCCTAAAGGTAACCCTAAAGGAGCTGCAGAGTTCCCAAGCAGAGACTGGAGTATCTGTCCATATGACCACAATAAGCCGTAAACTCCATAGAGCTGGGCTTTATGGAAGAGTGGCCAGAAAAATAGGAAGACTCGTTTTGAGTTTGACAAAAGGCATTTTGGAGACTCCCCAAATTTATAGAGGAAGGTGCTCTGAACTGTTCGGCCACCAAGGAAAATGCTATGTCTGGTGTAAAACCAACACATCTCATCACCTCCCAAACTGCTGTCAAGATGTTTTTCAGCAGCAGGGACTAGGAAACCGGTCCGAGTCAAGTGGAAGATGGATGGTGCTAAATACCGGAATATTCTTGATCAAAACCTGTTTTGGTCTGTCAGGGTTTTGAGACTGGGATAAAGGTTCACCTTCCAACAGGACAATGACCCAAAGCATACTGCTAAAGCAACACTCAAACGTGTAGATGTATTGGATTGGCCTAGTCAAAGCCCAGACCTTAATCCAATTGAGAATCTGTGGTCAGTACAAAATACTGACTTTAGGGGGGTGAATGGTTATGCACACTGAAGTTTTTTGTTATTTTGGCCTGTTTGTTGTCTGTTTCACAATAAAAAGTGTGTGTGTTAGTGTGTATACATAAATATATACACAGTCGTCACAAAAAATAAGACCACAAAAATTCAGCTTTTCTAATTATTTTAATTTCTGAAAATGTTTTTGACCTTTATTGATCCTGAGGGAAATGTTTAAGAATTAGTAAAGAATAAAACTACACTTCATTTTGATCAAACACACAAAGAAAAACTGATCATTTTGGTTCTCTATTTTTTTTCTGTCTGTGTGTGATTTCTTTTTTACATTCATTTGTATGATCAACAATGAGCTATACTGACCAATAACAGTTATTTAATAAATCCCATTCAAAATCTGCATTAAAAACAACATGCTTTTGTAATTATGGTCATGTAGCATTGGAATTGGTTATTGACTTCTCTGGATCTTTGGATAATGTTATGGGTTATTTGTACAGTGATATATAGTGACATAGAAGCAAATAGTCAAAATGTTTATCCAGCTCTTCTTCTTTCCTCCAATATTCGTAATATGTCTCAGCCTTAAATGGTCCCTTTTCCAACTTTTTTTTTTTGCATTGCGTAAAAACTGCTGAATCTGCTATGTGGTATGTTGTGTCTTTCCAGGTTGTCACCTTGTATGTGTGTGGGGTGTAGTTGAGAGAGGCGCTTAAATATGTCGACCAACAAGAACAAAAACCAGAGCTCACTGGCATTACACAAGGTCATCATGGTAGGCAGTGGTGGTGTAGGAAAATCTGCCCTCACCCTCCAGTTCATGTATGATGAGGTAAGCACTACAAGTCTGAATATGATCTCAGAAATATATCAAATACAAAATGAATGTTCATTCTTGTTTATTAACCATACTTGATAGAAAAGAGTCTAGCTGTGAATTTTCATTTTGCACTCTTGTAAAAAGAAATATCCTAAGAATGCATTTACAAACATTGCAAAAAGCAACTTATTAGGTATACCAATCTGAAAGATCCATTGTTTTTTCCTCTATATATTCTGCTGCAACTAAATACAGTGGAACCTCAATTTAACAAATTAAAAGGGGCAATCATTGATCTGTAAAATAGAATTGTCTGCCTATATGAGGATATTATTTGGGTATATCAATATATCAGTCTTAGTTTCCAAAATATTTGAGGATGTATGTAAATATAAAGTCAATTGTCTTAAGTGTCAACAGATAGACATTTTAACATCCAAACAAGATAGATTTTCAAAATTTAATGGACTTCTGGTCTTTGGACATGTATGTTAAAAGTCAAGCAAGAAATAAATGATACAAACTAACTGACAACTACAGAAATATTATTTATATCGAGTCCTCCTGCCATACAGAATCATATCCTTCTGCCTTTCCTAATAAAGAAGGCTTAAGGAAACATGATGTTTCTTACAACTGGGGTGGCACACTGGCTAAGTGGGTAGAACTGTCACCACACAGCAAGAAGGTTCTGGGTTCGATACCCAGGTGGGGTAGTCCGGGTCCCCTGTCTTCGTGTGTGTATTTTAAGTGTTCTTAGCAAATCTTCTATTTATTGTAAAATAGAATTTTCTCAAAAAAGCTTTTGAAATCGTTTGAATTTCAAGACTGCCATGATAATCACATCCCTAAATACTGTTTCCAATAAATGCTTATATTTTTTGCTTGCTTTGTTATTGCTTGTCAGTTTGTGGAAGATTATGAGCCTACGAAAGCTGACAGCTATCGAAAAAAGGTGGTGCTGGATGGGGAGGAGGTACAAATAGATATCTTGGACACAGCTGGACAGGAGGACTATGCAGCCATCAGAGACAACTATTTCCGCAGTGGAGAAGGCTTTCTGCTAGTTTTTTCCATAACTGAGCAAGAGTCCTTTACAGCTACAGCAGAGTTCCGGTCAGTGTAACATTTAACAGCACTTTGGTACTAATTGTGTACCCAACTGGCTACAATTATTAACATCATCCCCTAATTAAAAGTTATCCAGGCCCCATACAATCACACTTAACCTAAAGTATTGTACATGCATAAAACTACATGGTACCACTTTATTAAGCTGCATACTAAATTAAACTGGCTGTTACACCAACAAGCGAAGTAAAGAATACTTCATATCTCTTCATCATTTTCTTTAACCCCCTTATCCTAATTAGGCTGCGCTGGGAGCACTGGGAGGGGTGCTGGAGACACAAGGCACATGGTAACGCCCTGGATCGGGCACCAGCCATTGCAGGTAGCTACAGGACAATTCAGTGTCTCCAATTAACCTGGTAGCATATCTTTGGACTGTGGGAGGAAACCGGAGTACCCAGAGGAAACCCACAAAGAAAATATGCAAACTCCACACAAAAAGGACCGAGATCGCCCCACCCGGAGATCGAACCCAGGACCTTCTCGCTATGAGGCGACAGTGCTACCCACTAAGCCACCGTGCCGCCCGTTTATGTATTAGAAGCAGGAAAAATATGCAAGCATAAGACGTCAGCAAATGACCAGTACTGAATAAGGATGGCTAGACGACTGGGTCAGAGCATCTCCAAAACTGCAGCACTTGTGGGGTGTTCTCAGTCTGTAGTGGTCAGTATCAAATGTGGTTCAAGAAAGGAACAGTGGTAAACCGACAACAGGGTCATAGGCGGCCAAGGATGATTGATAGACGATTGGAGCGAAGGCTGGCCTGTGTTGTGTGATCCAACAGACGAGCTTCTGTAGCTCAAACTGCTGAAGAAGTTAATGCTGGTTCTGATAGAAAGGTGTCAGAATACACCATTCAGCACAGTTGTTTTGGCAACAAAGGGGGGGGGGGGCAACAGAATATTAGGAAGCTGGATGTAATAATACACCTGTTCGGTATTTTAACATAAAATTCACGTTTCGAGAAATTCTCTCATTTCTGATGATTTTTAAGAATCTTAAAAACTCAAGAACGATAAAAGTCAAATGATTGTTGATTATGTACTGTAATGTATAACCAAAATAGTGCTATTTGAAGCCCAGATCTGACCAGGATAAGGCAGTAGATGAAAATGATCGTATTTACATTGCCATGGGTAAACTTGCAGGCCTCTGCAGGCTGCAACATCACCTTTAGACACCATTGATTCTTTTTGTTTAAAGACTTCTGTTCGTATGTACAGGGAACAGATACTTCGTGTTAAAGCAGAGGAGGATAAGATTCCACTTCTGTTGGTGGGAAACAAGTCTGACCTGGAGGACCGGAGGCGGGTGTCTGTAGATGATGCCAGAACAAAAGCAGAGGAGTGGGGTGTGCAGTATGTTGAGACTTCAGCTAAAACACGTGCCAACGTAGATAAGGTATATAGTTATTCTGTATATTATCCTTGCTCACCTACTTTATTTTAATTGCTTACTGCATTCAGCCCACTGCATTAATTGTCAATGTTTTCTTCCAAAGGTATTTTTTGACCTGATGAGGGAAGTCCGAGCCAAAAAGATGGCAGAGAATAAAGACAAAAATGGAAAAGGAAAGAACAAGAACAAGAGAAGCTTCAAAGAACGATGCTGTTTACTTTAAAATCCAGCTGGACTTTCTGAATCACATCCTAATTTTAGGGGGAAATGTCACTTTTTCACGATTAAACTATAATTAGCAGTTTTGAATCGATGGCATTTACATACAGGGCTCTTTATTTGCCTTCGTTTCTTTTTATGTATACTACCTGATCATCAAAGTCAGGATGATCAAAATCATTTGCTTTTTAAGTGGTTCATGAGTGGCTACTCTGTGAAACAAAGACTGTAGCACTTTATGACTAACATGGAAGTGACCAACCTGCAGCCAACACTAATCTTTTTATCATCTTTGTAATTTATCTTAATACATCTTTTTTTCCAGGTCTCTTCCGAGGTCATCAGAATTGCTTTATATGTTTTTATTATTTTTTTGCATCTAGCCTTAAAACTCATAGTTTTGAAATGATGTTTTGTTTCATTTAATTCATCAGAAAATGTGACAAATCATGCAATAATCTTCATTTTATTTGATTAAAGGATTTCTTCATTTCTTAAACATAATGGCTGAATATTTAGCAAAGGTAATATTATTTACTCCATGAATAGATAGCACACATTATAGCACAATATTACTAAAACTAGTATTTTTTTCTCACTTGGCTGCTGTCTGTGTGGATTTTGTGTTTTCTGTGCCTATATGCAGGTACAGGCTCTGCATTAATAATACACCAGTCAAAAAGAATTGGTCGGTGAATATGAGTAAATAACTGACAGGATATATGTAGAAAAAAATGATTTTTATCTTTTATCAATGTGCGTGCCAAACCATTATCACAAAAAGGGGCACTACCTGAAGCCTAGGGTCTCTTTCAGGACAATTAAATTCATTGCTTCATCATGATCAATGTTTGTGTAAGGTCTGGAAACTACCCAGAAAAGTTTGAAATAAACAATGGAAAGGGAACCGCGTTGTCACATACTCGATTACAATCAAAAGTAGCAGATTCAATGCTTGTAAATACTTTTCTTACTTTAACTGTTAGTTAACTTTTAATCTTTATAAAACAAAGGATCAGAAAACCCCTTCGACAAACACAGACTATTGGCTGGATCTAGGCAAGTCAAGCTCCACTACAAAAAGCAGAAGTTATACAGGGTGTCAATTTGAACCCCCCCCAATGTCTCCCTTCCAGTAAATAATATTGAATATCGTAAATACACGTCAATTTTATTTTTAAGGGGGACCCTTTTAGAGAATATTTACAGCCTTTGTGGTTCAACCTCCCTGGGAGGGGTGGACGTTACCCTTAAGATGCCATTAAAAGCTCAGATCATTCTCTCTCCAATAAACCCCTAATTTATTATTATCATTAATACTAAAAACAATAAATCTCAGTGCAGGTTCTAATTAATTTAACTTTGGAATTCGGTTTTTGAAAAGGAAATTCAACGAGCTTTAAAATGATGTGCTACTTGACCTCCCATTTAAGATCTTAAGGAGGTTGAACCACGAAGACTGCAAATATTTTTAAAAGTGTGTTTCCGTTTGTGGAAGGGAGATTTTAAGGGTGGGACGTTTTCAAATTGACACCCTGTAGATTGACAACATCCAGAGACGCTGCCTTTTCTGGTCATGAGATGAATAAAGAAACTTCTGGAAATATCTGTTGTTACTTTTTTGGTAAAAGAAATTGTTTTATAATCAGAGAATTACACAGAATGCTGTGGTAAAGAAAATAGCATAAAACCAGTTTATTTGGGGGGTTATATTCTTATATGATGGCCAAGAGTTTTTTTTATATCTATTTTTTTTTGTTTCTAGTCATTTGTTTAATTTGCCCACGTATTAATTCATGAGCATTTATCTTTTCATTTTTGGCACCTTGGTAAAATGTTTTCAATAATTACATTTTATTGCTGTTTGGTCCTGTTTTGGGTCACAGTGTTGAAATGCAGAAACCCTGCAGACAATTCAGTGGTTCAGGGCAGACACACTGGACAATCCTTAGCAGCTTAAATTGGATTGAAAACATGTATTTGGACTTGTGACAGAAGCACCAGGGGAAAAAAACATGTTGGGGAGGTGGGGGATAACCTGCAAAACACACAAAAAAGAAACCTCTGGATGTCCTTATGCCGAAAGACCATGATGCTACCCAGTGTGCCACCATGCTGCCCATATTATCCCATTTTATTAGACATTTTTCTTAGATATAGTGCTAAATGTTAGCTGTGCTATGGCAGGTAGTTAGCATTAGGCTATTTACTGGATGAATTCTTGCAATTACCTTTTTTAAACTCAATATGGTTATATTTATTTATTTATTTATTAGGATTATAACGTCATGTTTCACACTCCAGGTCACATCCATGATGGACACACGGTTATTCATTACTCAAGGTTCATCTTTTCACAAGTTTATATTAACCAAATTTGTCCCTCCAATGAACTTGCTGCATGTTTTTGGACTGTGGGAGGAAACCGGAGCACCCGGAGTAAAACCACACAGACACACAGGGAGAACATGCAAACCACATAGAAAGGATTTGGACCGCCCCACCTGGGGATCATACCCATACCCATGACCTTGCTGTGACAGTTCTACCCACTAAGCCACCGTGCCGCCCCCATTATGTTTAAAATGCAGTTGTTTTTATTTGGGACATAGAATAGAATAAATGCATTCAAAAGTAGTTCCACATTTCTGATGGTGACGGAACGCCAAAATAAAATAAGGAAATTAGTGAGAGAACTTAAATCTTACACTACTATGTTAGATACTTTGTTTCTCTAGTGAACGTTTTAATTGTATTTGTCTACAGAATAGTACTTGTTATTTTGTGTCCTCACCTGGATAATAGTTTAAAGATCATTACAAATGCAATATAGGTTTGAAAATAAGAAAAAGATTTACTCTCATGTTTAATTGGAGCACTAGTATTTTCCACTGCATAATCATATCAAGAGTCTGACTCCCTGGTTCCAATCTCGGCTTTCCCGGTTTACTGGGTGCCACCCTAACCTACACAACCTAGTGCATTGTAGTACCGGTCACAAGCCCGGATAAATAGGAAAGGATAAAAACTGCCAAATAATTAATGCAGACCACAGTCCACTGTGATGACCCCTGTCGGAAGCAGCAGAAAGATACAGCATCATTATTTTTATAAAATCTACATGTTGCTCTATCGACGTTTCAAAGTACCTAGAAATATGACTTTGGGTGATTCACCCCAAACATGGACATTTAAGAAGAATGGTACTAGAATAATATTAAACAACACTAATCACAATCAATTTCTTTTATTGTAAGCTTTAAAATACTGACCCGACTTTCTGTCAGAAACCAGCCATGGAATGTCTGCCCTCTAGTGGATTTGTCTTTCATATAAAACTTTCCTATTAATACAGTAAAAAACAAGTTGAAATTATTATTATTATTATTATTATTATTATTATTATTATTATTTGGTCTGTTTTATGGTGCCATACAATCAGAAGACACTCTGATGAAGTATTAGATTAAGATTAAGGATGTGCATTTTTATGCAACCAAATTTTTGTTTTTAATTATTTTATCCAAATAAAAGATTTGTTTGTTTTTTAATGAAACTATATGGGTCATATTAAAAGTTTTTTATTTGGGATTTATTACAATTCTATTTTTATATATTATTAATTAAAAAAAAACCTTTGCATTGTAACATGAATGTGTAGATATTTTACATTCACTGTATATACCATAAACCCCATTGAGAGAATATTTTTTAATCTGATCTTTGGTTTTCAATTAACCTTTATTTAAATGTTTAAAATGTATACACTTAATTTTATTTTGGAAATATAAACTTGGACTGCGTGAAGAAACAGGAGCTCTTGAAGGAACCACAGGTATACACGGTGAACATGCTAACTTCAACCTGTGAATCAAATCAAGGACTATCTTGCAATGAGGAGACAGTGCTAACCTAGCGATTAATGTACTGGACTAGTAAGCTTAAGGCTATTGGGTCAAATCCTATAACATAAAGTTTGTCATGTTTGGGCTTTTAGGAAAAGTGTATGCTGTACTTTTATTAGCCAATTATGGGCAGCACGATGGCTTAGTGGGTAGCACTGTCGCTTTAAAGCAAGATGGTCCTGGGTTTGATCCATGTCCTTTCTGTGTGAAGTTTGGCCTTGACACAAGGAGGGTAAGCAATAAACATTTCCCCTTATCCAATATGGCTTCAAGTTAAGTCATTATTCATTTAGTTTCTTGTGACTTTTGACTCACCCTAATAGTGTGTGCTGCTCCACAGTCCAACAGCCATCAAGTTCTTCATTCTGAATGACATTTGGAACTTATCCTGCAGAGGAGCTGGACACATGTAAAATCATTAATCTGGTAAACACTTAAGTTTAAGCTTTCCTTAATGACTTACAAATATCAGCTGCATTTATATTTTATATTTTTTTGGGATTGCTAAGTCAGTATTGTTAGCATGGTGAGCCATGTGACTTTTACAACCAAACAACAAATCTCTACAACCACTGTCCATGCAATTCACTAGGCCATTAAACTGAACAGACAGCAAAACACTAACTTAGTATTTTATAACATCTCAATAGTTCCTGTTTGAAAGTTGGGTCCACCAGTTAATGTTATTCTGTCGTTATTCTCTAGTCTCTCATCAGCTTGGTGTCTTTAGAGTTGACTTCTTTCCTTTTCAGCCTCTTGTGCATGAAGCAGCAATTTGAAAACATCCTGACCTGCTTGCAAGTGTGTTTTATTGATTATAGCCTTCATGCCTCTGGTAGGAATAAATGACTGCCTTTCCCCTTCAGGGAGGTCTCCTTCCACAGCAGTGGATCAGTGTATTGCTTCGGAATACGTAATTGAGTTCAAAGCTTGATATTTAGTGTCATTCAATCAAGGATGCAGAACTGAAGTCTGTATTTTATTTATTAAAATATATTGATACTGGTATTTGAAACGAAGACTTTTAATTTAGACCTTTATTTACCTCAAATTAAAGTCAAATATTACATTAGAAAATGGGTGTAAGAATTGCATGTAAGGGGTGCGTTCATTTGCATATCAAAAAGTATAAGACATTGTTTAATTACCCCATTTCTTACAACATTTTTAACAATATTGATGTCTCAATAACGTGCCATGTGCCCTAGAGCAGCAATTACAGCTTGGCAACATGCTGTTCACAAGTTGACTTATTGACTGCTGAGACATTGAATCCCAGTCTTTGAGGTTCTAGGGTAGAGAGTTACGAGCGTCTACATGAGGATTCAACTGATATCAAAGGTTTTCTATGGAATTCAGGTCTGGAGAAAGTGCAGGCCACTCCATGTGAGGTACCCCAGTCTCCAGCAGCAGCCTAATGATGCGATCTGAAAGAGCTTGAGCATTGTCGTCCATGAAGATAAAATGAGGCCTGTGTTGTTCATGCAGGGCACAATGATTGTGAATGGTAGAGTGACAAGCCCAGACTATCAAAATATAGTAACATCATTAATACAAAGTGTGTGTGTGTGGGAGGGGGGTTCTGTATTGACTAGACACACCGGCCCACATTGTAACACCACCACCAATAGTGGGCAACAGTGACTGATGCATCTTTGCCGGCCATCATATCTGCTCTTTAGAATGGTTTGATGTGACCTTGGGTGCCACTCACCTCGCTTAAATGTGCCTGGAGTTGTGTGGCATGATGTGCATGTGCATTAAAAGGTTTAGAGAAGGTCAGATTAATTTAACCTGTAAAGGTTCGAGTGCATTTTAGGTTCATCCTGAAATTTCCATCCGAAAGCCAAATATCTGGAGTCAGGACACAGGATTTTTCAGTGTACCAATGTTATACTACACACAGTTAAGGACAACTTTGTGTCTCTAGTTCACCTCATTTGCATGATTTTGGACCTACACAGGAGAACATGCAAACTCCACCCAGAAAGGACCTGGACCGCCCTACATGGGGATCAAACCCAGTACATTCTTGCTGTGAGGCGACAGTGCGACACACTTAGCCACTGTGTCCCCCCAGTAAGCCACTGAATGGCATCCCAGGATCAGGCTTAAGAGCCTTCAAAGACCTTTGTTAATCACCCAAAGCTCTACCCACTAGGATCGTTCTGTCCTGGTAATACAGTTAAGAGGCATTGAAATACATACAGATCATTGGAATTTAAATAAATGTAACTAGTGCTTTTTATCTCTAGGAAAAGCAAGTTACAGATGACCTTACAATGAAATTTATACTGCCATGAAACTTTTTCCTTTTGATTATTTTTTCTTATGATTTATTAGCTCCATTCACAGTAAGGTTCACCAAACTGTTGTTTTCCGACACATCTGGTAGCCCGCTGGTTCATTCCATCATAGCCGACATTCAACTATTACATCAATGGCTTCCTAGTATACACGTTGCTCATTTGCCATGGTGCCATTTGTCCACTCACAACTCACTTTCAACCACAGCGTTATGTAAACTATTCACAAACTTCGCCGTTTCAGAAATATCTCCACCTTTGGCCAGAAAGCCAATAATCTTCCCTTTTTACAACTCTGATAAATCACCCTATTCACCCATCGAGGGATGTAAGAACCAATTGCACACCTTATATAACACCAAGCCAGCTCACGAAATGTGACTTGCCTCATGAGCAACACGTTGCCGCAATTTAAGTAGGAAGTGGTCATAAAGTGACTTGAGTGTTAATATGAACTGCAATAATTATTTTTAGGAAACTACATCTACTTTCAGTGGAAAAAACAAGGACATAGGGATGTCGAAAATCAAAATTGCTGAACAAATGGAAATGGTAACAGCAAGAGTGACCCTGCAGCACCGCAAACACCTTGAACATTACTGGATTTAATAATCCACAAGTGTAAGGTTTATGTAACCATATTGCTTCACAGGCATGTGTGCCAAGACTTTATAATGAGTGGTCAGACTGTGGATATGAAATTAAGAGAGAAGCTGAGAAAATAATATACATACAGCAAAAAAACAACATTTACACAATATAGTTTAACAAGAAATTTAAATTTAGATTGTTAATGTACTTTAATGTATGTTTAATTTAACATTCTAAAACTATATTAATTAATGTCCCTAAGCTTATTCTTCCATTCCTTCTGTTTTACCACATCTTGTTCAAGTCACTGGACAAAGACCTCGGGCAGGTCGCCATTCCACACAGGACAAACACTAAAACCTGGAAATAATTTGTTTTTATGGGTAACCTGACCGCTTGTCGCAGCTACATGGGGTAAACATACAATCTTAACTGACATGCATGTTTTATTTATCTAGACAAAAATAGAATGATGTGAACTAATTCACATCTAAAAGAGAACATGTAGGACCATGAAATATCAGCAAGATGAATACACCTTTCAAAGCTATGTAATGTTATTTATTGGCCACCAGGAGTCAGTCATGTCATGCTGTTTCCCTATCTAAGGTTCATACGTTGCCTGGCCAAAAAAAGGTCGCAAAATAAAATTTGGTTGGACCTCCTTAACTTTGATCGCTTCACATTGTGCTTGTAGAAATGCTCTTACTTTAAATCAAACACATTCTTCAGTTCTACTGTTGTTTTTCTAAGATTTGATTTTAGCAAATAAGTTTAAGTAATCGAAGATGATGTTTGCAGGATGTCCTTCCACTTTTAATAATGCATTGGACTAACCTGATTTTAGTAGTTTTTTTTAGTCTCTGCTTGATGCATGCCAATAATTTGACCCTTCTGAAACACATATACATCTTTACCGACCACAGGATGTGTCTTTTCACGTGGTTGTTTTACAAGAAGTTACTCACTGTTTGCCAGCTAAAAAATAAATCACTCAGACTGTAATTATCCATTGGGAGGCTCTAACCCATTTGCTTAGTTAAATCCGGGTGATGACCTTTTTTCAGTCAGGCAGACCACCCACAGCAAATTACAGATATTTGGCTTTCGTTCACAGTACAGTGTTATTATATCATGAAATCTCATTTAAGTAGAAGCATGTGAAGGTGATTTCATCATCTCAAACAATTCATTAAAACAAAATCCAACAACAGTGGAGGGTATACCCCAACAAAAGTGTCAATGTCTCAATAACTTGTCCTTGAGCATCAATTACAGCTTGACACCGACGACTCATGCTGTTCACAAGTTGACTTATTTATTGATGAGCTACTGGTGAGCTTTGTTAATCATTTGTTAGGTGTCATCTTGGTCTCTTGATAATGTGAACAGCATGATGAGGAGGACTGTTTAAATACCAATTCTAATTGAACCAGGAAATGTATTGGTCGATTCATGGCTCAAACACCGGTTGTGAATTTTGCCGTTAAACTACTTGTTAGAAAACAGCAACTGGTGCAAAAAAGTACTGAAACATTTATTAGTCGATTAGAGAAGGTCACATTAAGTTCACCTGTACAGGTTAGAGTGTGTCCTGAAATTTTACACAAGAGACAATATATTATATATATAGTATATGTATGTAAATATATATTTGTAGTCTAGAACCATCAGACCAAAAAAACCCAATTAAGCAACCCAAGAGCCATAGATGCAAGGAAAAACTTTAAGATTACAGGAAGAAACAGTGAGAAAAGCACCATACTCAGCAAGAATCCATCCTCCTGTGACCACCTTTCTTACATGTGCTCTGTGGCTATGCAGTCCTGTTTGCAACAAACTGCTATGCGCAATGTATTCTTACACCTTTCTATCAGAATCAGAATGAACTTCTTTAGCAATTTGAGGCCAACATGTCAGCCTTCACTTCCTAACTGTAGCAATGAGCCTTGGCTGTTCATGACTCTGATGTTGGTTTACCACTGTTCCTTCCTTGGACACATTTTGATAGATACTGACCACTGCAGACCAGTAACACCCCACAAGAACTGTAATTCTGGAGATGTCCTGAGCCAATCCTCTAGTCATCAGTTTAGCCCATGTCAAACTCACTGAAATTCTTATGTTTTCCAGTTTCCCCCTGCTTATAACACATTAATGTTATATATAAATGCAATAAAGTACATACAATACATGTATATATGTATTTTAACTGAGAAATGGAGATACAGGTATTTAGTAGATTAAAAACATACAGCTGGACAACACTCCCTCCCAGAGAAGCTGCCATTTTCTTTTGGGCCGTCATGACAGGATGACCTTTTAGTCCAGCAAAGCCCTTTGTTTGCTGAGCGTCTCTCACCTCAACTAAAACCCAGGATTCTAATGAGGTTCTGTTTATTACAGTGCTTGGCACCCTAAGGACTTGATGCCATAGAGATGTAAATACATGCATTAGTCCTCAGCTTGGGTAATTTTGTGAAAACATAATAGGAGGCAATATTGCTGATGAAAAGACCACAGCAGCTCCAATTGTTGTTTTTGAGTGGTCAAATAAAGCACTTAGACAAAAGAGATGAAATCTGAATAGGAACTCAGTAGGCCTATGAGAACAGGGTTTTTTTTGAGTATAAATGATGAATACGCTTTTAATAAAACTGGAAATCTGACAGCTGTATAAGAGATTCAGAAGTGTTTTGCACTTTAAAATCGTATAAATATAAAACCTTGAGCTCTTGCACTCCAGATTGTGGCCAGGTGCATCCTGCTTGATTTCATTTTGCTT
>JAYDZG010000010.1:11507050-11521524 GCA_034509265.1 Microcambeva bendego
CGATCTCAAAAATCCCAGTGGCAAGCTCATTGAGACTCATCCAAAGTGACTTGCAGCTGTAATTGGCTCTACAAAGTACTGACTTTAGGGGGGTGAATAGTTATGCACACTAAAGTTTTCCGTTATATATCAAATGTTCAAAGTTGTAGGCATGTTCTGAAAATGAAATGAAACCCTCGAACAATCCATTTTAATTCCAGGTTGTGAGCTTACAAAACACGAAAAATTACAAGGGGGTGAATACTTTTGCAAGGCACTGTATATGCTTACAACTTGTCTTTCGAGAAAATAAGACAACTGAGAGAAGAGGTGAGAACAAAGTGAGCTTCCAAGCAAAACAAAAGCCTATTACTCATGTAAACAGAAATCTGTGTGCTGGCTAGCGGACTACAACTGGTCTTAGTATGCTTCTTGTGGGAATAGGAATCTGTCAAAAGGAGGTCCGTTAAATCGAGGTTACTCTGTGCTTTGGTAATGAAGAATTAGTCACAGTGCTTGATGCTGGTTTCAGAAAATTTACACACATTCAAAAACTCGGGGGCTAAATCGGGGCTAGAATGTGTCTGACCTCTTAGCCACACTGTGTTTTTGTATTACCTCTGTTGTCTTCTGCAGATGCAGACTCCAACCACAACTGTTGTAATCAAAATAACCAGCAGGACTAGGGGCACAATGATGGCTATGCTTCCTGTGGTGAATAATGAAAAAGCAAGCAATATAACAGAGGTCAAGGCATGTTTACAGGACAGCAAAACCAATTCTTACTTCATCATACGATATTAAATCCTGTCAAGTTTGATTGAAGCACAGGTTATTTATACATACATGAATAAATACCTATAAGAAAACAAACAACCAAAAGAAATTAACAAGTAATTATTGACATTGACATTAATTTTTTCCCTCAAAATTCTACACACAATATCTCATAAAAATAGGTTGTTTGAAATTATTGCAAATGTATTAAAAATGAAAAGTCACATGTACATAAGTATTCACAGTGTTTGCTCAATACTTTGTTGAAGCACCTTTGCAATTGCAGCCTTTTTGAGTATGATGCTGCAACCTTGGCACACCTATTTTTGGACAATTCCTCCCATTCTTCTTTGCAGAACCTCTCAATCTCCATCAGGTCGGGTGTGGAGCGTCGGTGCTCCTGAGCTCAATTTGTGTCATGGGAAACTCTGTGAATACTACTGTACATGTGAGATATTTTTTTTACATGTAAAAATTATTTTTAATAAAATAAAAATCTTTTCACTTCGTCATTATGGCGTATTGAGTTTAGAATTTTGAGGGAATGTGATCCATTTTGAAATAAATCTGTAACATACAAGAACGGGTGAAAAAGTGAAGTGGTGTGAATACTTTCCAGATGCACTGTGTTTCACTAAACACACAGGACTGTGTAATTTTTAGTGGCATTGTTAACAAAGGGCAATGTGTAATTATATCAGCTCATTACAGACTGAAGGTCTGTTTGTCTATTTGTGTGTAAGTGTTATTTTGTACATTTTTGTAAATGCAATTTTTAGTAATCTATGTAAATTTGGGGTGGCACTGTGGCTTACAGCAAGAAGGTCTTGGGTTCAATCCCCAGGTGGAGCAGTTTGGTCCTTTCTCTGTTGAGTTTGCATGTTCTCTCCATTGTTTTCTTACAGTCCAAAACATGCAAGTAAGGTAAACTGGAGATACTAAATTGACCTTCACTGTGCTTGATGTGAACTCATGAGTTGATGAACTTTGTGTAACGAATTACTGTTTCCTGTCATGAATGTAACCAAAAGTGTAAAACATGACATTAAAATCCTAATAATACAAAAAAAAAATCTACGAGAATTTCTAGTTTTGTTTTTAATTGTATCATTTGTAAAATCGTAGGGTATTGCACCTTAATTTTGTAGTGGCCTAGTGGGTAGAGCTTTGGGTTTTTTCAAATCCTGTTGGACCCTTGAGCAAGGATACTAACCCTTTCTGATTCTGGGGTGCCTTACAATGGCTGACCCTGACCGTGCACTCTGACCCTAGCTTCCAGTCAAGCTGGGATATGTGAAGAAAGATTTTTTTTATTTTATATGTATAAATGACAAATAAATAACTTTTATCTGTCTTTTCTATTTGATTTTGAATTCACATAATTGCCCTTTTCACACACTTTATCAGACATGAACGTTAACAGCCAATAACCCTTTTTTCAGTAAAATAATAATCTACTAAAAGTTTGCAGAAGCTTATTATTGAAAAGCAATAATAAAGAAAATACAATATAAATCTGATAAGCTGTTAAAGTTTCAACAACTTTCAACATTCCCCTTATTCAAAATAGTTCATTTTTCTAAGCATTAATTACACACCAAGAAGCAGCGTTTATGGCTCTGTAAGACACCACAGTGTTGCTACAAATCTGCATTTTGCAAATAAGCTACAGATAAATCAGTGCTGGTTTTATTGGTTTTGAGCAGATTCCAGCCTGCCCAGAATTAAACTGAATGTTTAAATCATAAATCATATTTATCCATGCTTTGATGCCCTTGCTACATGCTCCCTGAAAGTAAGCAGATGACAAGCAGCAGGCTTAGATTTTAATCAGTCGTGAGTATGCAATAATGAAGGTGGAAACCTTGTACTCGCTCTCTTACCTCCCGGCGTGTTGTCAGAGCGGCTGCTCTTCGGGGCGGGCCGTTCACACTGTGTCCCCGACCAATTGGCTGAACACCTGATTAAAATCAGTCACACGAGAAAGATTAGCTGATGCTTAAACATTCTAAGCTCTTGGGTAGAAATATGGAAAAAAAATGAACAGTTAAGCCTGGAGACAGTTTACACAGAAAATGGATAAGTCAGAATAAAAGAGAATGCAGATAAATCCTGACATGGTGCATGCTAAGCAGTGAAACAGATCACACGAGGACAGGCTGCTTCACTTTTACATTAAGTCAAATGGGTGACATGTATGTGGGTGTATGACGCAGAGCCTCTATGATTTATGAGAGTGGTTACATTTCATTATCCAATATGAAAAAAGGGAGCTATTAACTTAACCTTCTGAATACTAAATCCGTTACCAGTAAATTTACTTGATGTTTAAACGGTAGACATTGCTCACATTACAGTAATCCAGAACAACATGATTTTGGAAAGATGTGGCAGAGCAGTAAACTCCTGTATTTGATTCCCTGATGGATAGATAAATGTTCATTCCATGTGGAGTTTGCATGTTTCACCTGAATCTGTGTGGGTTTCCTGCAAAGCTTTGGTTTTCTCCCACAGTCCAAAGACAGCTCTGCATTCAACACCATCATTCCTAAGCATCTGATTGGAAAGCTGAGCATGCTGGGCCTGAACACCTCTCTATGCAACTGGATCCTGGACTTCCTGACTGGGAGACCTCAGTCTGTCCGGATGGGCAGAAACAACTCCAACACCACCACACCGCTCCCCAGGGCTGTGTGCTCAATCCACTGCGGTTTACTCTGCTTACTTATGACAGAAATGCAAAGATCGAATTCCATCGTTAAGTTTGCAGATGACACGATGGTGCTTAGACTCCTCAGCAACATCAATGAGTCAGCATACAGAGAGGAGGTGGAATGGCTAACGGACTGGTGTGAAGTCAACAACGACTTTGAATGTTGACAAAACAAGAGAGATGGTCATTGACTTCACAAGAACATAGAGGAACCACTCCCCACTGAACATCAAAGGCTCTTCTGTGGAGATCGTCAAGAGCACAAAATTCCTTGGTGTCCTCCTAGCAGAGAATCTCACCTGGACCTTCAACACTAGCGCCATCACAGAGGAAAGCTCAGCAGAGTCTCTACTTTCTGAGGAGACTGAGGAAAGGTCACCTGCGACCTCCCATCCTCACCACATTCTACAGAAGAACCATCAAGGGCATCTTGAGTAGCTGAATCACTATCTGGCTCGGGAAATGCACCGTGTCAGACCACACGACTCTCCAGCAAGTTGTGAGGACAGCTGAAATGATCATTGGGGTCTCTCTTCCATCTCTCATTGACATTTTTAATAACCGCTGCACCCATAAAGCTCTCAGCATTGTGGAGGAACCATCACATGCATCACATGGACTGTTTACTCTCCTGCCATCTGGGAGAAGGTATAGCAGCATTCGGACCAACACAACCAGATTGTGTAACAGCTGTATCCCACAAGCCATCAGACTACTCAACACTGGATTCTGACACACACAAACATGGACTCACAAATGGACTCCAGCAAACATGATGAACTCATATGATGGAATTACACACACAAGGGACTTTGACACACAAACATCATGTACTCAGACACATGCACACGATAGAATTTGTTTATATCTCAGCTGCTGTACCACTGAGACTGTAGGACCTGTATATTTGCACATTTATTGCAACTTGCACATGTTTTTGCATTTTATTGCACCTTAATCTGTTTTTTTATCTCTGTTGCTAAAAAAACAAACTCTATGCTGCTAACTATATCAGAATATATTTCAACCTCATGTACCATTTACTCAGTACCATGTACTGACCAACAATAATCTCTACTCTTGTCTCTTAATCACTTGATGAGAAATGTTTAAATTGGAAATGTATCTTTTGTATTTATTATAGGCCTCTTTGTATTTACTGTACTGTTGTATTGTACTGTTTTGTTCTATGTTGCACCGTGATCCTGGAGGAATGTTGTTTTGTTTCAGTATGTACCTGTGTGTATCTGAAATGAAAATAAAGACTCTCTGACACTAACTGACATGCAGCCAGGTTAATTAGAGATACAAAATTGTCATGAATCTAACCAAAGTTTGTAAAACATGACATAATAAATGAATGAATTATTTGTAAGAGATTTGGCAAGTATAATGCTTAGTTTAAGAATTATTTACTAATTACTAGACAATTTAAAGTTATATTTCATAGTTTAAACATCAAGTATGGTTAAGTAGCATGTTGATTTTGACTATAGAGCATGCCACTGAATAAACTGAATACATTTTGTGTTTTTTTCTGTTTGTATATGCAAATTTCACCAATTAGCATTCTTTTAAATAAATTATTTCCAAACTGTCTTTGAAAGTCTGCTAACGTACCAATTTGTAGTCATTTTTCAGTCAAATAACAAATTTAAATGCACACTGACATGTTACTATTACCCCTTCTATGACTACAGTTTACTTTTTACTGTCCTAAATCTCCTTAATTTATAATACTGTAACTACTAGAGCTACTACTACTACCACTGTTATCATTTCTATTACTACTATTGACCTGTTTTCTGCTACTAGTTTACCCCTATTGTCTCTAAAATTTCAAAATAGGCCTTTGTGACAATGCTACCATCACACATATACAAATAACTTATGCCATGGAGACTGAGGCACTGAGGTGTTTCTGTATATAGTAAACATATTGCTACCACCAAGAGTTTCAGGTTTTAATGTTGTAACAGCCTTTGCAAAGTGAAATTGATTTTTTCTTACTAGCCCACATGATACTATTTTTATCATAGTTCCATGAAGGATGCTAATGTTATTCCATCTGAGAGTTCAAAGGTCAGGCTGGTGTAAAAGACCATTAATTAATACATTATTTTCTTACAAAATGTTCTTACACCTACATGACCTGATGAAGGCTAGTACATGCGCTTTAGTGGTACCTACAAAACATAAGCATTAAACCAGCATTTAATTGAGACACTCCAAGACACAGTCAACTCAACATGGAACCTCAAATGTCGACTAGAATATGGTAGAGGGAGTTTCAATAAGAGTACAGAGTTTTGGGAGATAGTTCTATGAACTGATGAAACCATACTGGACCAGTGGCATGTCTGGCGTGTAAAAGCTCAGGATGACTAGAAGAATACAATTCTTACAGTCAAACATGGAGGTGGGTCACTGATGATCAGCAAAAGACTCTAGAACATCTTGAAGTGGCATTCTCAGTGATCAGATTTACATCCAATTCATAATCTTTGGTGGGATTAAAAGAAGGCAGTTGAGGCACAGAAGCCATTAAACATGACTGTTAGAGGTGTTTGCATGTGAAAAATTATTTACCAAGTACTAAACAATTCTTTGACAATTTGAGAAAGAGAAATCGTGGCATTGTAATCTTGAAATATATATTGAAGCAAAGTTTTTTTTTATAGTTATTTTATATATTTGTTATTTGTTAATATATGTACTACATCTAGGTTATGTGCACACTTGCCATTACTGCTCAAATGCCATTTCAGCAATAGAATTAAATGCCCTCTCCACACTGCAAATACTATTCAAGCACATTTCTGGGATGCATTAACTTTAAAAGGTTATTTAGAGATATTGCCAACACTGAATAATACACCAATATGACACTGAGAGCACGGGTGCTTCCACTACAACCAAGCAGCTGTATAATTATACTTGTAGATTATAATATAGGCCCTGGGACTATGGACCTAATATAAAATGCCATGTCTGTGCCTGGGTTTATGCATGTGGGACGGCAAATGCTAAAGGATGAAGCAGGCTGGAGATGGAAGTGCTGAGTGGGAAGGTGGTAGAAAGGTGCTGATGAGGACCTACTTGCAGCGGGGTTTGTTAAAGGATGTTATTGTGCATATCCCATCATTCTGACAGTAGTAATCACAGGGGTTGGCCAGCTCATCACAGCGCTGGTTCTTGAAACCGGCCGTGCAGCTGCAAAGATGAAAGTAGTGTGAGGAAATACGAAAGCTGCCAGTAAAAAATAAAAATAAATAAATAAAAGCCTTGACCTTGTTAAGCTTAATGTAAAACATATGAAATTATAACTCAAGATGTCCACATTCAACTATAATCAGATTTTTTTTCATTTTAAACCATAAAAACCATAAAAAAAAAAACCATGCAATTAATGTACCGACTTGACATTTAGTAATACAATAATCAGACTTAATAGTGGTGACTTATTCAAAATAACACATTAATGTAAACTGCAAATAATATGCAGAGCAATGATTGTAACTTCAATTGTATTGGTGGTGGTGCATTCTTTAAATAAAAGACACCCCCAAACTTTAAATCTTTAAACTCAACTCCCTTTGCCAAGAAATTTGTTCTCCTAAAGTTAACTTTTGCCTTAAATTCAACACGCTTGCATATTTGTCGCTCTGGGCAGCAAAATAAAGGGGTGAGTGATGTAAACAAAGTGGTGAGCGTACAGGCATTTTGACATGAGAAGTTCTTTATGCTTTGAGCACCCAACGCAAAAAAAGGTGAGTGGTACACCCGGCTTCTCATGTGAATGTGTCTTAACTTAACTTACTATGGAACACCGTATTCCAAGATCTCCAATATTAAGAAGCATAATGAAACAATTAAACGCCATTGTAGTAAGGAGATTTGGATGTTCCACTGTGTTCCCCCTCATCAATAATAAAGAGCTATCAATAATAAAGAGCTGCCACTCACAAATATTATTTGAAATAGAGGATATCAGTCACAGCTGCAGTAATAACACTATTATTAAATAATGTATGCATTATTTTGCTGCTGGTCTTATTGAGAGCATATACAATGTGACAGATGATATATGTATATCAAGTATCTAATAACCACCATAAGGTGAGGGTACATTCATTCTAAAAAACAGGACATTTGTGAACAGCAGACGTTACCCTCTGAACAATTTCTCTTTTTAAGGTTAGTGTTTTTATCATGACAGCACCAAGCTCAATTCAGCATTTGGCTGTACAACTACATGACTACAGGGCAGAAAAGTGCAGTAGCAACACTGGCCTGCCAGCAGTCCAGAGCTTTCTCCCAATAATTTCAGGGATAATTAATTGCAAACAATAAAATAAAATAAGCAAACATACAACATCAAATATGTTTTGCTTTATGTTTTTATTACCATTTTGCATATTATCATAACTTTTAAGTTCCTAAGAGTTTAGGATCATCATATGACTAGCTGTAAACATAGCATACACAAACCAGTTAATTGTAGTGCCGGTTCCAAGCCTAGGTAAATAGGAGAGTTGCATCAGGTGTAAAAACATGTCAAATCAATCTGGAACACAAGTCACTGTGGTGGGTTCATCATTTTGTCTGAGTCGAGACATGTTTACTCAGCAAACATCACATGACACCTGAATAAAATATTTTTATCCAGGTACTTGGGAAGTGCAGCAGTCTGGACAGCTGTTTCATAGAAACAAATGTCCATGAGTGAGAAAGGAAAGTCCGGATGGAGACTCACAACCTTGTTTTTGTAGCAAAGTTTCCAACACTCTTGAGGATTTGTACAAGAAAAGAAGTAATTGCTGGGCCCACGTTCATAGAGGTATGTGCTAGTTTGTGCCCCTTTTTGTCAGCATTGGTATTATGTATGCATAATTGGAGATAATTAAATTGGAATTACAGCCGATAAAATGATGCAATACATGCAGATACCATGTAAAATTAAGATATATGACATACGTCTTGATAAAAATGAAAATCTTTGCACTGTCATTATTTTTAAGAAGACTAGAGCTTTATTTCTTCCCAAACCATTTTTCCACACATTGCCAAAAAACAAGTTAAAAATTATGACATTATTAAATGTCACAGAATTATTATTGATGTGCAAGTCATTCAGGGTGGATTTTTCATTTAATAGTTTATTTCTGAGCTTCCACACTCGGTTACTGAGTGTTTGTTTGGGGAGCATTATGGGAACACGAGTTTCCCTTGGAGGAGCAGATGTTTGCTTCACAGTTTAAAATGACTTTTTGATAAGCATTAGCAGCTCATTTACTTTGTCAGCATTTAGGATATGACATATTCACACAGAAAGAAACATTAATGGAAATATTTCCTTAGCCTGGGAGTGAGTGAATAAACCACTTTATAGGGATCTTTTAACCTCAGAGTGATTATTTGCATAGAAATTGATTTTATCTTTTTGATTGGACCGGGGACTTCTAAGACTAAAACTATTCTAACCAAATGACAAACTATTCAATATGAAAACAAACATTTTTGTTCTTTTTAGTGCTTGAAGACTTTTGATTTGTTAAATACTAGTTCTAGATTGTCCCTTGATTTCTTTTTCCTGATGTCAGTCACTAGCTTAACATACTGGCTTAAGATACATTGAAAAATAGCATAGGACACAATTAAAAAAGACATATGCGACGCCATGTTCACATTATTAGGACCACTTCCTACCTTTTTTAAATACAAAATGGCTTTGTGAGTATATAAGATGTGAAAGGCACTGTCAACCTATTTGTATATTAATCCATCCCTGCAGATCATGTTCACCCATATGCATGCAAGACTATGCTACATGCCACATGACTATAAACCTTCGGCACTGGATGTAATGGCATGACCAAGATTTCCCAGTACTACCCTGGCCCCCTAATTCCCCAGACTTAAACCCTATTCAGCATATGTGGGACCACCCATGACAACCTACCAAAACTTTACTAAGTAACTCTCAGTTATCTTGCTCCTAGCCATGCTGCACACAGTGTTACACTGGATATTAGCTGGTGGTCATAATAATGTGACTCGACAGTATATTACACAGTGATTAAATGTATTAACTAATAAAACAAATCTGCCTCCTAAGGTTTTCTCAAAGTGGGAACCTACATGTAGAGGTTCAAAGGCAAAAAGAAAAAATAAGTTATTAATTTAATACTTACTGGCAGAAAGGCAGGTTAGTGTCAGGATCGAGATGACAGGTGCCGCCATTGTAGCAGTAGCCATCACAAAGTTGGCAACTAGAAGCGATTCTACCACTGGTACAGCTGCAAAATAGAGGCATGTATATCCATGT
Source organism: Microcambeva bendego (assembly GCA_034509265.1). Taxonomy (NCBI): domain Eukaryota; kingdom Metazoa; phylum Chordata; class Actinopteri; order Siluriformes; family Trichomycteridae; genus Microcambeva; species Microcambeva bendego. Next base: position 11,516,848 of record JAYDZG010000010.1, read on the forward strand.
GTTAGGATTGCAATGTTATGCAATGGGCAGTTAACTACTGGTTACATAGGATTCATTGATTCACAAGCTTAATGTCACAGAAAGTCAGTGTCAATTTTTGAGTCTCCACTTTGCATGCGTTTGGACTGTGGGAGCAGTGGAGGAACCATGCAAAGACCAGGACTGCCCCACCTGGAGGTTGAACCCAAGACCTTCTTGCTGTGTGGCAAAAGAGCAACCTATTGAACAGTGTGTATTAATTATGTATGTCTGCAAATAATGGATATGGCTAATATTAGAAAGAATGGCATAATCATGCTTAATTTTACAAAATATCTTAATGTTAAAAGTTTTTGCACTTATGACATGAATTTCATCATGTTGACATTAACTGTTGTAATTGTTTATGGTTTATAGCTCACATAAATAGGCCTAGTGTACATAGAAACATGTACATTACAAAATGCAGTGGTAGGCTAATAAAACAATCTACTAGCTTAAATCTTTGTTGGACAATCGTATTTTAAGTCAATGCAAATTTGTATAGCATTCTTTACAGTCAACATTGTCTCATGCCAACTTAACAAAATTCAGGATATAGAGGCCAAAATCCTTGTTGAGCAAGCCATTGTGACAGCGGCAAGGAAAAAATCCCTTAAACATACTGGAGAAAACCAGATTCAGCAGGGATTCACTGTGGTAGGGTGACCTGGAGACTAACATAATTGTTTGTGTGTGTGTGTGTGTGTGTGTGTGTATGTGTGTATGTGTGTCTGTGTTGCGATGGACTGTCGACCCATCCGAGGTGTTTCTGTGTGCCTTTTGTTGAGATGTGTTGTGTGAATTTTACTTTCATTTTCATTCCAATTAAAACAATCCAATTTCCAGCTACTTTTTGGGTCTGCCCATCACACAACAGTCATCAGTTCGGCAAGGTGATTGGCCAGCCACAGCAAGCCAACCCCATTCTTATGAGCCCATTCTAGTTATTTGCTGGGTAAATGCGTTAGAAAGATGGTGCTTCCACACGCTTTTAATCACATTGCATCAAGAATGCTGAGGAAGAATGCTGAGGATTGGATGATGTCGTATGCTCAATGCTAAAGGAACTGGCACAGCAATTCTGTTTCTCATATCCAGAGAGCATGGCTAATTGCTCTCAGCTCCTGCCAACAAACAGCTTACGGCATATTCAGGACACAAACTGGCAGGGTTCAGACTATTGAAAGCTAAAAGCTCATTTTAGTCATCATGGTGCTGGAAATAATAATGCACCCTTGTCCAGCAGTATAATTATGAAACAACATAAAATACTTAAAAATGAGTTAAGAAATTAAAATTACGTGGCAGAATGTTTGATCCTCAGTTGAGAAAAGACACACGCCCTTATTCAGTGTGCCACTCGAACACCAGCTGGATTGCTGTTTTAATAAAGTCCTGGTTGGTCATCATAAGTATCTGGAGCCATGCTGATGGATGCATCCCACATGTGCTGGTGGGTGTGTGGGTGAGGATCAATATACGATTAAGGTGGTTAATGTCAGACATTTCTAGCAATGTGGCATGTCACACTGTCTAGCTGGAAGATCCATTCCACCACGGGAAGACAATCAGCATGCATGGGAGTACATGATACAGGGGCAGCCATGGCCTGGTGGTTAGAGTGCTGGGTTGCCCAGGGAAGTTGCCGTTTCGATTCCCAGAGCCGACAGGTCACGACTGAAGTGTCGTTGAGCAAGGCACCCAACTCCGAACTGCTCCCCAGGCACCGTGGCAAGGGCAGCCCAACGCTCCTGGCATGTGTGATCACTGCCCCCTAGTGTGTATAAATGTGCTTCGATGCACATATTGGGTCAAATTTAACTTAACAAAGAATACATAAATAAATAAATTGCTCTGTAAGGATGGATTCATACTGAAAACAGTTGAGAGAGCTTCCCACACCTTATATACCCACCAAGCCAGCTCAAAAAATGTGAGCTTCTTTCATGAGCAATGCACTACGCCCGTGAGAATTAGGAATGATGATCATAATATTGTGACATGCCAATGTATTTGTACTTCTGGTGATGGTTAGTATTTTTGGTAAAGATAGCACTGGTCAGTTGTATCATGCAACATCTGTTTTTAACTGCTCATCTAAAATTTTAATCAACCATGAAACATACTTGCAGGCCACATCTCCAGTCTCCGCATCAATAATGCAGGGGGCACCATGGCACCGTAGGCACTTGTCAGTGTCACATTTGATCCCTTCATATCGACCTGGACACACACACTCCACATGGCCCGAGCTCGATAACGTGCAGGCTTTGGAATTCACGCAGTAATGGTGACAGATGTCTGTCATAAGAACAACACAGGAAAAAAATCATTTGTGAGTGCCTAATTAGAATTCAGGGGGACATTATCTGATGGTTTAATTGGACTTCTACAGAGCTTTAATAAGAGTTAATTATCTGCATCAAATATCTGTTTCATAAACGGAGAAACATCACCCCATATGTGTGCTACAGAGAAAATGTATCAATGAAAGCTTTATGAAATTCAATAACTCAAAATAAGAAAATTGTTATAACAGAGAACACTTAACCGCTACAGCAAAAACAACTCAAGGATTAATATAATTCTTTTTGAATTAATGTATGTGATTTTATTAAATATCATGTATCATTAAATGTATGTGATTTTGAATATCAGATAAGGATGAGTCATTTTGAACCTCTTTGTTAATTCTCTTTTTGAGAGCATCTGTGCTTAGGTTTTAAAGTGTTTAATTTATACTCAATCATTCAGAGTTCAGATGACACTTACATGACATAGTTTTAAGTGTAATTAATTAACAGTAACTCCAAAAATCAGTAAGTAACAGCAGAAGCATGGTTTCTCATTTATACTTACGGTAAAGGCAACGATCACCTGTGTATTCCGCTAAGCAGCGGCACACTGGCTGGTTACCCTGGCTGACATCACATGTCCCTCCATTTAGACAGTAATTGTCACACACCTTGCGCTCACAGTTTGGCCCAGTGAAGCCTACAGCACAGCGACATGTTGGCTTTCCTATTTGGGGAAAAAAGATAGATACGTATATTAGATAGATTAAATAGATTAGATAGATTAGAAAGGTAAGATTAGATTAGATTAGATTAGATTAAATTAGATAGATAGATAGATAGATAGATAGATAGATAGATAGATAGGTAGGTAGGTAGGTAGGTAGGTAGATAGGTAGTTAGGTAGGTAGGTAGGTAGATAGATAGATAGAGTGTGTTTTGTAAATACAATTCATAATAAAGATTGTACATACTAGAGTGTATTGATTTCTACATTACCATCTAAAATGCATTTAAAAAGTACTTTCCATACTGTAATCAAAAAGCCAGTCTGTCATAGTACTGGGCTGTGCCAGTGCCCTTGGGAAAGGTCATTTACACTTCTGTGATGGCTGCAGTAAATGTAAAAACATATACAGGATATTGACAGTATTTATTGAACCCAGGACCTTCTTGCTGTAAGGCAACACAGTGCTACCACCCACTTACCGACCATGCCACTCATATATGTATTTATACATATGTGTATGTAATATAAATACACAGAGTGTGTTTAATGTGCAATATTAACTATGCTTCACTTATATACATTATTTAAATACATTTATGTAATTCATTTTTATAAGGAAACAACAATAATAAAAAAGAGTAAGGATTTAGTGGTAATTAGTACAATGCCAACTATTGAATGTTTAACTAGACATAGCAACCATTATTAACTATAATAATATTTAGCTATTCTGCAAGTTACTACAGTGGCAACTACTTCATCTCTATCTTACACCAAATAATCATTCAAAGTGGTAGATTTTGCACTTGTGTAAATACTTAAAGTAAATCATTCATTAAAACCACCAAGCAGTAAACATTTACACAAGCATGGGGCATAATTAATTTAATTTTAGAAGAATCTTTGAAAGATGGAGTGGTAATTAATGCGTTCTTCATGTAGCATATGACTGATTGCAGAACTTTAATTTGGGCTTGGATGAAAACACTTGGCTGATTTTGTTATTAGCACTATTGTTTCCACAGGTGGCAAAGCTGATAAAGATGTCTCAGTCTAAATTAAAATCATTCAACCAGGGCACTCAATGAATTGTGTTTTTAGACCAAGCTTCTCCTCAAACATCGTTATACGAGGCAAGTTATGTTTTGATAAGAGACAGAAGCAAATTCTCTTGATTTATTTTGATAAACAAACCAATTAATATTTGGAGTTTGACTTAGAAGCTAATCCTGTTTTTATTTGTTTGACACCTCTTAAACATCCAATTGGAAAATAAGGCCTAAAAAGGCCCCCTCTCCAATTACTTGCTGGGGTATTCAAATACAGTGCCTTGCAAAAGTATTCACACCCCCCGACATTTTTCATGTTTTGTTACCTCACAACCTGGAATGAAAATGGATTGTTCGAGGGTTTGCATCATTTCATTTTCAGAACATGCCTACAATTTTGAACACTTGATATTTTTATATTGTGAAGCTGACAACAAATAGGACAACTTTAGTGTGCAGAACTTTTCACCCCCCGAAATTCAGTACTTTATAGAGCCACCTTTTGCGGCAATTACAGCTGCAAGTCGCTTTGGATAAGTCTCTATAAGCTTGCCACATCTTGCCACTGGGATTTTTGCCCATT
>JAYDZG010000010.1:11564040-11577775 GCA_034509265.1 Microcambeva bendego
GTGTTTGGAGGCTTCATAACCATCTACACACAGGCACTTGTAAGATCCATAGGTATTAATGCAGGTTTGACTGCAGGGAAGACTGGTGGCACATTCATCAATGTCAACACAGCTTTTCCCATCATTCTTGAGACGGAATCCTGGCCAGCACTTACACTACACACAGAAGGAAAAAAAATCAAATGGCTTTGCCTTTCAGCAATCCAGGTTCAACAAATCAATTAGGATCAATCTGATGCCACATGTAGGCTTATTTCAATGAGACACTGGTTATAGTTTTTTTCATAGGATTTGTTATGCACATTTTGGGTGGTGGCCCTAATGTTTTGATGCATCAGTGTGTGTAAATAATGACATGTGAAGAAACTGTTAATTCAGGTTTGACTGTAGAAAAGACTGGTGGAGCATTTATAAAGGTTAACACAGTATTTCCTATAATTGTGTAGGCGAAATCCTGACCAGCACTTCAACTACACACTTAAGAAAATAAAAATACATTAAAATGGTTTTGCCTTTAAGCTATCCATTTTCAATTATGATCACATTGGTGCCACTACCTAAACTGTTCCATTACAAAGCTACTTTATAGAAAACATATTTATTGTGATGAGTGGCTGATCCTGAAGCGAAGGTGGGAGTTACAGCTTAGAAACCATAGAAATTCAATCACTATGATGCACACTTATTGTGTTTGTGATTAGTATTGAGTGTCTGGATATACAGTATTTTATTTTGTTGGTCCTGAATTTTACGACGTAAGTTTGCTGTTTGTTTTGAAATTTGTTACAGTGGACACTTTTTAATTGAATCCAGCAATATCTTTTTTTTCTCCAATTAAAGCCACTTTCTATCTTGTTCATATTTTAAATTAATATTTATTTTGTGCATTAACATATTTTCGTCCAGAATTAAAGCCATTCTCTGTAAACACTAGCAGACTACTAAATGGTGAATTCAACTTAAACCAGCAACTTCAACACCTCATCTAAAGTCAAGTATATTTTCTTAATTCTCATAACTTCAGCAGCATTATATTCTTATGTAGAGAGTTCCATGCCCAGTTATTCTCTCTCCATCACTACTGAGAACTTTACATGTGATAAGTGTAGACTGGTAGTTAGTCTGACGGAGAAGATTTCTGAGTTAAAAGGGCGTATTTGGGCTTTAGAACAGGCTAGTACTAGTGAGTGTTTAGATGCTACTGTAGCAGACCCGATGGCCACTAGTCCTGAGCTGGAACTCCAGACTCCGGCATAAGAGCCCTCACAGCGGGGTGACTGATAGTCGTAGGGCAAAGCACCAAGTTTATCAGCTGCACATGTTCAACAGGTTTCAGTGATCCACCCATTGAGAAACCTGTTAATTTTAGTGCTCTGGTTATAGGAGACTTCTAATGTGCTGGCTAATGCTAATTGCAGATTTTTAAAGATTAGTATTCACGTTGGTACTTATGCTTTTCGTCTTCGGCAGCCTGAGGTTACTAAGAGTAACGTTAAAGAGGTGTGTGAGTTAGCTAGGTTGAGGTCTGAGGGAGTAGTGTTCACTGGCCCCTACAGCAGCTAATTGTCACTGAATTGCTGGTTGTATAAATGGTGCTCGGAAAACAACATTAATTTTTTACATAACTGGCCTCCTTTTGAGGGAAAGCCTGGTGAAGCGGGATGGTATCCTGATTGTGAAAGGGTGCTGCTTGCATTTCTTGCATGATAGATGACAAGTTAAATTGCGATAGTGTAGCAGCAGATAGAGGTAACTGACTATCCAGGGCAAAGACCTATTTATTTACTCAGGCTTTTGTCTTCAAACTGGGGTGTGTGGATCCGGTCCTTGACGGCTGGGGTCATGGTTGTCAGATTTCCTGGCACTGCATGTTTGCTTTTGGCTGCCTCTGATTTATGACCTCCAGGACCGGGGTTGTCCATTCAAATATAGACAAATATGCTTATCCTGTCCGATCACTCTAGGTTGATGGGTTGGCGGGTGAGATGGGCACTGATGTCCTGTGAAAGCCTTCATGACTTTGTAAAGTAGTGCGGATAACGTGACTTGTAAGTTGATAACTTTACACAATGCTCTGTACCTAATTTAATGTAAACATTAAATTTCTAGACTTGAATAGTTAAATTCATGAGAAATATATTTTTTTCTTTATTTTTTTCAAGAGCAGTAACTATTATAACAACAATCCATGTAAAAGAATAATTCTCATTTATAAATACATATGCATGTTCACCAACCTTATATCCTACAAGTAAATCTTGGCAGTCCTGTGTGCAGCCACTGACACGTCGATTGAGGCATTCATTCACATAGCAATTTTTCTCATCTGAGCGATCTCCACAGTCATCTTTCTGGTCACACAGGCTTGTTTCAGAAATACAGCGGCCATTGGTGCACATGAAAAAGGAGCTATTGCAAAGACTCTCTGTAAAAAGAAAGAGAAAGAAACAGACCTTCTGAAATATGCTTTTGGACCAAATTGTCTACACAATGTTTACTACCTCGATGCAACAAAAGTATCCATAAAAGCTAGACAGCAGCAAAGAGCAAATGCTATTTCAAGCATTCCACAAGTGGCACTGAGCTCAAAGGCTTTTTACAGATCCTGGGTGCATTCAGCTAAAAAACATGCCACCCCTCATCCCTTTTCTCTTTCAGCTCTTGCTTTTATGCATGCGTTCCCCCTGCTGTCATTTGTTTTCCCTTTAGATATGCCCCAAACTATATTGTCCATCAGTCAAAGAGGTTTCATCAGCACTCTGCATGATCTTTACCAGCTGCTAGGCATTTAAGATTGTGAGGGAGCTCATCCGAGTGGTCAGGGCAGTCGGGGTAACCATCACACTCCCACTGTGCACTAAGCAAGCAGCGGCCATCAGCGCAGTGGAACTCATCTGGTCCACACGTGCGGTACACTGCAGAAGACACAATACTGTTAGCATGCTGACATGACTATCATTTCCATCGCTGCCCGGAGACTTCAAAATCGTTTTTACAAATAATGTTTCCTACAAAACCATTTACATACATCATATTGTTTACCTGTACAACTGTCTTTAAAACCATTCATTTATCTGTACAACCATCAGTATGTTGTACGGCTACCATTTGCTAATTTGGTAAATACAATTTTACCCTTTTCTCTTTATGAAAAATAAAAGCTTATGTAATACTAAATCAACATCAAATCAATGTAAATATCTGTTGGGTATAATAAATTTTTAACATTTATACTAAATGTCCACGTAGATATTGGTAATTTGTATTTTTTAACAAGTGCTCATGTAGTACGGTGATCTATCACTCTAGTCCAGCATAGTAGAAAAACTGGTTTGAATCTCAACAGGTGCTAATGGCTGACCGAACATCTTAATGGACATGACTGGCTATGTCTTGATGGCCTCTTGATGGACACAGCGCAACTTGGACCAGAATTAAGCAGTGGTGAAGATGACAATGAATTAATAAGTAAATATAACTTTTGCACTTTTTTACCCAGTCATCAAGCCATTTTAAAATGTTTACTTGCTGCCTATATAATACATCTCACTCACTACTGATTGATGCTTTGATAAAGACTAAGGGGCAGTGCAGCCTAGTGGGTAGAGCTTTGGGCCATCAAACAGAGATTGTGGTTTCAAATCCAGGCTCTGTTATACAGCCACTGCTGTTGAGCAAGACCCTTAACTCTGACTCCTCCAGGGTGCCGTATAAACAAAAAAATGTACTGTACAGGAAGCTGCAAGAGTTGTGATACAAAGGTGCTGAATTTCATAGACAGACATACATTTTACAGGATCTGACAGAAGCAGAACATTCAACTGAACTAGTTTCTAAAAATATTTTTTAAGGTGGCAATTAAACATAACCAGCCATTAGCAGCAGATCCAAGCTTATTCAATAGTATTATCTCCAAACATGTAATACAAAATTGTTGCTCTGGCAACTACAATAATTAACATTCCAGTCTAATAGCCAAGCACAATGACAAATTGCTGATGATCTTCCATCAATGCCATGCCCTTTCACTTTTAATATACCAATCAACTACTGGTAAACTAAACACTTCATTCAGAATAAAAGATATATTTAATTATGCAAAACAGGCAACAACTCTGTCTAAAATATAATATATATATATATATAATATAATATAATATCATATTTTTTGCAGAAGAGTGACAAAACTACCCACACAGTTAGCTAAAAGCAAAACAATTAGTTGAAGGGTCAAATTAGCGAAAACACAAATCAACATTTTCAATTAATTATTGCAATATTGCAATAAAACTGTTGCAATCCCATTACCTTGTTTTAATTCACAAATTTAAAAACATGCAGTCAGGCCAACTGCAACCGCTAAAAAATGCCTTAAGTGTGTCCAGGGTGTTTTCTGTACACCAGACCCATCATGACCTAACCTGGATAAATAAGCAATGAATGATTGAATGTGGTTATCTGATATTTTCTTCTGTACAGAACTGAAATGAGAAACCACTATGCAATGTAATAAGAGGCTATTGCAGATGAACAGCAAAGCAGCAAAAGAGAAAAGAGGAAATGAACTCACTGCATTCAACAGACTCATCTGATCCATCACCGCAGTCATTGTCATGGTCACACACGAAGCTTTTGGGGATGCAGGCCTTGTTTAGGCATCTGAAGGCGCTCTCATCACATGTGTTATTAGGGGCTGTAAGAACAAATCAGCAAATAAAATCAACTGCTACTCTGAACTACTAAAAAATGTCCTTTCCCTTGCTACTGCAGATCATTATTAATGGAAGCATCAGCTGGCCAGTCATCTACACTGATATATTAAATTTTTATAACGGGATGGTGAAGCTTTTCTGTATTGTATATCACATATATAGCATTATTCTATATCAATTTTGACCACAAAAAAGTGTAGCAGCTAATGCTTTAATAGTACCTGATGAGAATTGATTACCTGAGTCTAAAGACAGGCTTAATGATGGCTTGAATGATATGAGACAAAGGATTCTTACCACATCCAGCAGCTGCTAGTTCATCACTACCATCAGGACAGTCTCTCTCTCCATCACAGAGCCAGCGCTTGGGTACACATGCATATGACCCTAAACAACTGAACAGTTTGGGTCCACACGTCACTGAGCCTAGGTATCCCCAAAAAACAAACAAACAAAAAATATACATGTTTATAATTAACGTGTTCCAAATGAAAGCATGTTGCCTTATAGCAAGAAGGTCCTGGGTTTGATTCCCAGGTGAGACAAACCTGGTCCTTAATGTGTGAAGTTTACATTTATATTCTGTGTCTGCATGGGTTTCTTCCAGGAGCGCCATGTGTGTGTGTGTGTGTGTGTGTGTGTGTGTGTGTGTGTGTGTGTGTGTGTGTGTGCGCCCTGTTTCTGAAAATATATGAAGTTTAGAGATCTCTGAAATTATGTTAGCTACACTACGCTAACACTTACGCTAACACATCAGGCACATGCTTTATGTGCTTAATTCATTGGAAGCTCACTACTGTGCAATAGCTCAACTTTCAATCAATCCATTCATAATACCAATGATTAAAATGACTTTTAAGACATCCAGCGAGCACATGGCTCAGCTTCAAGCGGCTTCATGCCAAGTTTCAAACTTGAACCTTGTAGAGACTGAAGAATCTTTTTCAGGAAGAGACTTCTTGACAGATTATCAGCCAAGAGTCTACTTTTACGAAAGGTAAACCCAGTTTTTTAAAAAAGACTATACATCACTGACACTCACAAAGATCAGAAAGAAGAGTACTGAAAAAAGTGTTGAGTGATGAATCCAAGAATACAATATTTGAGAAGGAAAGTGAAAGAGAGATGCAAGAATGAGTGCTTGCAGCCACTGAAACATGGTGAAGGGCCTGTCCTGTCCTGGCCAGTGTATTTGGTGGATAAAGCTGAAGGGAGGGAGCATGAAAGGCATGAAAGCTTAAATGTACAGACAAGTTTTTATTACTTAGGTATTTGCTCTGGGAAGCACCTGATTTCAAATGGTTTTATTAATTTATGTTTCTTTTTGCATGATAACCCCAATCACAATCACATTGCTACTGCTATGAAATTTATATCAAAAGAAAAAAAACTGATAAAATATTGCCAGTCAACTTTTCACATAGTCCAGATCTGAACATTATAGTGAAAGTTTAATGGGACAAGAACTCACACCCGGTACTTGACGTCCTGATTTAACAGCAAAGATCTTTCAGTGGTAGATTCTGTCAACTTTGTTGCGAAAAAGAGCACTACAGAAATACATTTCTGCCCACGGCTGTGGCAACATATAATGACACTCACTAGTGCGAAGGGAGGAGGTAAAGCTTGTAGTAACAACGAAAGACAATTAATATTATCTTAATTTGCAATTTGCACCTGTTATTGAGGTGGTATGGGATGACATGGACAAAGAATGGAATACGATAGAAAATCTGGTAAATGTTAGAAGAAGTCTGGTATGATAAGCCATAAGATTACTTCAGAATTGTTGTTAAGGAGTGAACTGTCAACCTATTTGGGTATGATTCTATCCTTGCATGTCCTGTACACCCATACACACCAAATGTATTTATTGTTAAGGCTAGAAATGAGCATGGCCAAGACTAGTACACTATAATAAGTATCCTGGTATTCTTATGTAATTCCACAGAGTTTAATCCAGTGAGCATCTCTGGAACCAGTTTGATCCCTGTGCTGGCTTTATGGATTTGCTTCCACACGCCCTCCAACTGTGAGATGTGCTGCAGTCAGCATGGCTGCAGATATCTAGGACAACCTAGGACCTTACTCCCAGTCCACCTAACTGCTGTATGTGGTGGACATAGCGATTACTCTGGATATTACCCGGTGGCCATAATAATGTGACTCTACAGCCTTTTTCCAAAATGGATTACATTATTTGTTTGTAATTTTTCTAATTATATTTAAAAAATGGAATAGTATTGAATAAAATCATATGTAAGAATTCATAGCATTTGCCATGACACTCAAAATTGAGCTCAGGTAAATCCTGTTTCCACTGATCATCCTTCAAACGTTTTAACATCTTGATTGGAGTCCACCTGAGGTAAATCCAGTTGATCAGACATGATTTGGAAAGGTACACACCTGTCTATGTAGATCCCACAGCTGAGCACAAACCAAGCTATAAAGCCCAAGGAATTGACTTTAGACCTCCGGGACAGCATTGTATTGAGGCCAAAATCTGGGGGAGAGTACAAAAACCTTTCCCAAGAAACAAGGTCCCAATGAGCACAGTGGCCACCATTATGCAGAAATGGGAGAAGTACGAAACCATTGGGACTCTTCATAAAGTTGGCCACCCAGTCAATCTGAATTATCGGAATAGAAGGGCCAGGGAACAGGGAGGTGACCAAGAACCCAATGGTCACTCTTACAGAGCTTCAGCATTGCTATGTGAAGAGAGAAGAAACTTCTCAAGGGAAAACCATTTCTGCTGCACTCCACCAATCAGACCTGTATGGTAGAGTGGACAAACGTAAACCACTCTTAAGTAAATGGCAAATGACAGCCCCAAAAGGCAACTAAAGAAATCTCAGACCAAGATAAACCAAATTCTTTGGTTTGATGAAAGAAAAATTGAGCATCAAGTGTGTAGGAAACCAGGCAGCGCTCATCACCTGGCCAGTACCATCCCAACAGTGAAGCATGATGGTGGCAGCATTATGCTGAGGGTTGTTTCGTGGCAACAGCAACTTTGAGATTAGTCAGGGTCAAGAGAAGGACAAATTCACCAATGTACAGAGACATCCATGAAGAAAAGCTCTGGACCACAGACTGGGGTGAAGGTTTATCTTACAACAGGACAATGACCCTAACCACACAGCCAAGATAACAAAGGAGTGGCTTTAGGAACTCTGTGAATGTTTTTGAGTGGTCGAGCCAGAGCCCAGACTTGAACCCGGCTGAACATCTATTGAGAGATCTGAAAATGGCTGTGCCAGGCATGTAGCATCCTACTCAAAAAGACTTGAGGCTGTAATTGCTGTCAAAGGTGCTTCAAAAAAGTATTGAGCAAACGCCGTGAACACTGTCATTTTGGGGTATTGTGTGTCGAATTTTGAGGGAAAAAATTGAATGTAATCCATTTTGGAATAAGTCTGTAAAATAACAAAATGTAGGAAAAATGAAGAGATGTGGATACATTCTGGATTCACTGTATGTGTGTGGAAAAAGCTATATCAAAGCTATATAAAAAGATGCTTACCACACAGCTCGTCACTCTCGTCTACTCCATCCCCACAGTCGTCCTCTCCATCACACAGCCATTGTTTAGCTATACACTTGTTCTTGGAACAAGCAAATTGGTTCCAAAGGCAAGAAGAATCTGAGAAAAGTGTTGGTAACACACCCAGAAGGTATTATTAGGGGTAAAAAAGCTTGTCTCCACTGCTTGTTTTATTTACTTTCTCTTTTCATGGTCTTTGGAATTGAGAGCATAAAAGTATCAGAATGAATATTGCCTTTTTAACTAATATTGCAAATCTTAAGCAGAAACATCAGACAGTATTATATTAGAACATGTACATCCTTTTTTAAAGCTTTTTTAAGATTTGTAACACTTTACTAAGCTCAAAGTCACGAAATGAAATATTATTGTGATGGTAACGCAATGCCTGCATATAAGCATTGGCCAAAGATTATTTAATTGTTTGAATGGTGTAGGGCAAAAAAAAATATTTAAAGGAGTGCATGTGTTTTGTGTATATTTTGTATTTTTGACAGAATTACAGAGTAAAAGTGAAAACAATTCAACAATTACTGTATATAAAAGACTGACTCTCTCGCTCTCTAACTAACTCACTTATCCAATCAGGGTAGCAGGGGGTAACTGGAGCCCACCCCAGCTTTTAAATGAGCTCAAGGCACACAGAAACACCCTGGGCCCTATATTAGTGATCTTTGGCTATATGTCAACCAGCATGTCAGTGTGTATTTGCTGTTCACGCCAAGGGTAAAGCTTTGTGTAATAAGTACTGCTGCAGGTGTATTTTCATTTCTCTGCATCAGTACACACAATTCAGCATCATGCCTTCTAAAGTCTTGTAATGTGTCCTCGTTTGTGCCCAAGAGACATCCATGACACATGGCAATATTGTGCAACCTCACTTTCTATTTCAGTGCCGTCTTTGGTATGCTTTGGTGAAAGACATTTCATGCACTGTTGTAGCCATGATATATGGTGCAATCAGTTCGGTCTTTAATCTATAGCCATTGTACCCAAACAGAATGATGTAGAATAAAGTTATTTTAGTTTGTATTTGTATTCTGTTCATTGTTAATGCAACATGCACACACTATGGACTCGTGTGAACTGCTGTGTGCGTAACAATCGGAATTAGCAGAATTTCCTGCTAAGATAGCAATGAGCATCTGATTGTTGGCTGTTTTTTTGGTCAGTGGTGTACCTGTGTTTCCTGTTGCCGAGATAGAAATACACCAGTAATTCATCTGAACACACCTCATTTCAAGACCACCATGCCCATCGGCATAAATATATTCACCCGTCGGCATAAGCAACATTGTTATCTTAAGATAACAATGCCGTTAAGATAGGGTTCCCTGAATACTTTGCAGGGCAAACACACACAAACATGCACACATAGCAATTCAGTCTGCAATTAACTTGATTGCCTATTTGTGGGCTGTGGGGGAAAACTGGACCTCCCAGAAGAAATTCATGGGGAGAACATGCAAACTCCACACAGAAAGGACCCTCTTGCTTTGACACGGCAGTGTGTGCGTTATTTTCATTTAATCCTATGTTTGATTATTATTTCAGATGTATAGGTTTTTTAGAGCACCAATTCAATTCTCAGCCTGTTTGGAGCACTGCTTGAGAGAGAAGTTAATGCAGGCACAAGAGTAGGTGTTATTTCTTTCTACTTTACTGTCTTGTACATACAGATTTTGGTACCATCACCGATGATCCCTGAGCATTATTTCAGTGACTTAACTCAAAACAGAGTAAGGGTGGACCGGTTCCTTTCATAAAATGGACCGGTTACATAACCACTTCCTTACAGTGGCTTTTTAGAAGATTCAGTTATGGACACATATTGCCAACATATAAAACATATGAAAGATTCCTTCCTGGAAAATAAAATTATGGATCACAGTGGGTGAGATATAAAATGGGTCTTATATCTAAATTCTCAAGGATTAAATAGTTTCCTGTTCTTATTGAAACTGCCCAAAGTCATAGAGGATTCTGGTAAAAAGGCTGATGAAGCCATTTATAATATCAATGTAAATTAACACATATTTTATATTGATAATCTGGAAATACATTCTTTTGCTGGCATTAATGCAAACAGAAAAGGAAATTTACAAGATAAAGCTTCTATAAAAAGTTCATTAAGTATATTTATTACCTTGTAAAATGCTAATCATACATTCATGCAGTGAAACGCAGCCAGTAAGTGATCAGCATATATAAGTAGCTCAGCTGGCTGCTTCATGAAGCTGATTAAAGGACTGTCAAGACTGCAAATCCTGATCAAAGCTGGTCCTAAAAATGTTTTGTTACTTCTCATTGTTTTAAACTTGTATTGTAGATGTAAGGATAATATTTTCTATAGTTCTGTCAGAAATAATGTCCAGTTTGGTCTAAAAAATAGCAATTGAAGTAGACATGGAAGAATAGAAAAATGAATTAGGAACATTAAACAGGACAACAGGGATCAGAAAAAAAAAACAAAGAATGGGGCACTGACTGGAAATGGTGACAGGACTGGTGGGCCATCTCAGAACAGTGACAGGACAAGAGGGCTTATCTGGGATAGGTGAGACGACAGAGAACAGAACTGGAGTGCTGCCAGAGACCAACAAAAGCAGCACAGGGCCTATTGGAACCAGCATCTGGAAAAAGAGTATGTACTGGAACCAGGGACTGAACTGAAGGGTCCACTGGGGATGGCGACTAAACTGGAATCAGGGCTGGAACCAGTGACTCGAGAAAAAGACCAGAAGCAGACAGAACAAGAAACAAGGCTGGCATCGACAACAGGATGGGGTGGACAGCTGCACACTGGGGGTCATCACACGCTGGTTGGTAGCACTGACACCTCACAGCATGAAGGTCCTGGGTTTACAAGTGAGGAGTTTTTGAAGGTTTTGTGAATTGTACCCAGAGTGAGAATGAATTGGTGATGTAACATGACTGAATGAAAACATGCCTTGACATAAAACAATATACAGCATGTACTATTAGTGTGTTGAGTTGTAAATTCACACAGCTGACCATTTCTTATACTGCCCTACTGGCATAAAATTAGAATTGTGTACATTTTTTGGTGCTTGATGTATGACCAAATAAAGGAATTGCATTCAATGAATTTCAGTGGATTGTATTTTTTTTTCTTTCCTAGAAAGAATGGCTTTTGTAATGGCAAATCCGAATCTGCATGAATATTACATCAAAGCCTGGAGTAAAGTAAGAATTTACCCTAGGGGAGTAATATTTGTTTCTGTGTGGGATAATTGTCTGCATTAAACTATTTATGTGGAACAAAGAGTTCCATCATCAAAATAAAGTAATCATTGGCATACAGTGTCAAGAACAAAAGGACATATTAGATGGAGTTAAGTGAGTTAATGTTAGGTTGGTAGACATCTAGTCTGGTTTCAGATTTTTATTTATTTATTCCCCTTCTATACTACACAACTACTAAAATTATTGTACAAACCTCTTATTGGTCTCTCTCTTTACACTCTTTGGTAAAATTCATGCCAGGTTATTTAGACACATGCCTTTTTTTAATGACAAACAAAAATTGGTCTCTACAGTTTACTGCATGTTACTGCAAAGACCATTGTACACAACATGCTCGTGGCAAAGACTAGGAGATGTATATCAGGATTTCAGTGCCCTTGGTAAAGAAATTTTACATTTTTATAGCAGCAATAATGTAGAAAAGCAAATTTTAGATCAACATCTTCACCAGGGACGTCCATATGCATTTTTGTATGTCCACAACAAAGAATGTGTGAAAAACTATTACCTACTGTTATTATGACATGTTTAATTCCCATATACGTACCTTTTTCACTTCGTCAATAATTTTCCAAATAATTCTCATAACTAAATTGCAAATTCTAAATAACTACACATAATGATGTTAGGTATTGTCCTAGTACAGCCTCATACATCAAGGCTAGATCTATTTTTAAATCACCTGAATTCTTTGCTAAGGGCCAGTATGAGCAAATCTGATTGGTTAAAATGACAGCATGTAGGGTTGCCCAGACTTTTGTGGCTTGTGATCTACTGTATTAGATGACAGGTCATTGCGATCAGGGGTTAACATTTTATTAATGAATGAAATATCATCTCTGCAGTGGTCTTGCCCCCATCAAACGTCTTTGGTTTCTTCGTGCTTAGATTTGCACTAGTGTAACCATGCTTTTGTTTATTTGTTTTATTGGGATTTTAATGTCATGTCTTACACTTTGGTGACATTCATGACAAAAAGGACTCGGACCGACCTTCTTGCTGAGAGGCGAGAGTGCTACTCACTTAGCCACCATAAAGGTTAAAAAAGAAAAAAATGGGTACAAATAATAATAATAATCATGACAGAAAGGACCCAGACCGCCCCACCTGGTAGAAGCCCTGTGAGGTTTCTTGCTGTGAGGTGACAGTGCTACCCACTTAGTCACCAAGCTGGTTAAAAAGGAAAAAATGATTTTTTTGCATGTCTGATACTTGAAAAAGCTTTGCTTACCGCACTGAAATTCATCTGCTCCATCCTCACAGTCCTTCTGACCATCACAGAGCCAGACACTTGAGATACAGTTACCACTGGGACAGGCAAAGTGTCCCTCCTCACACCTGGGCTCACGAGAGACTGAGGAACAAAAACACAGAGGGGGGAAATTTTGGATCGACTATATGGAGGAAAGCCACAACGGTGCTTTGCTTTGCCTTATGGGATGTTCACTGGTTGTTCTGGTCATTATCTCTCCCTCGATACACATCTCATTGCAAAAATCTAATGAAACACCAGCTGTTTTCCATTTGCAGCTGGATAAATGAAAATGAACAGCTTACTACTAAACAATCGTGTTGAGCTACATCACTGGTGGTTTTCTTCTCTATATAAGGGTTCAGTGGATATCTCACTGATAAATTAAGCTGGTTATTGCTTCTCTCAGGGTCATGACAGACTATAAACTCTGAACTTGCAGGTTTCATGTGCTTGAGTGATTGTAAAGAAAGCCCATACTAGGAGAATACTCGAAATCCTGCTGCCCTCGCTGAGTACTGACAAATAGTCAACATTATTCTCCCTCTTTAAGCACCTTTGACGATCACTCATGCATAAAGAAAGAAGACAGGGGCTTGTATCTGCTTCATTACACTGTTCATAAACAGTGTTTTGACAAAATTAATTTGGTTTTAATAGAACCTGACTTACTCAAGCTGCAAAGCACAGAGAGAAGAGAATTACCCTGACAGTTCATCTCATCTGCATAATCCCCACAGTCATTGGCTCCATCACACACCCAGGAAGGATGGATACACATGGAAGTGGAGTTGCAGCTAATGAAACCCTTTTCAGCTACTCCCATTTTGTAGAACTCGTAGCAGTCTGTGTGACCTGAACAGAAAAAAAAGGATTTCGATAAATTGTCTGTATAACAATTAATTCATAATTTCGTATTTGCGGTTCAGGATTTGTGGACTTTTGTGGTCATTC
>JAYDZG010000010.1:11580631-11591615 GCA_034509265.1 Microcambeva bendego
GTTTACCCAGTCGTGTAACTGGAAACAGCTGCACGCCGGTCCCAAGCCCGGATAAATGGGGAGGGGTGGAGAAAGCATTGGCGAACTACTCCACTATCATTGCAGAAATACTTCATGGATCGATGATAGTCGGCTGCGACTAATCGTATGATCATCATAAAATGTGAGACAGGAGCTCCACAGTGTAGGCTCTCCTCTTCACTCTCTCACATGTAATATTGTGGTTAGTTTATGTATTGTAGCATGTTTAAAAAGCTTTTCCCAGCTACTGACAAAGTAGACCCTTAAATCTAATTAGGTGGGGTGAATCTGGCCTCAACTTTTGAAGCACTGCTGCAATAAGTGTTGTTTGTGACCAACAAACCCTTCCATGACGTAGTTGTGTTACTATTTGATTCACGGAAACAGCCTTTTACGTATTTGTTACTTTTCTAACGAAACATGAGGTGAAAAGTTTTATTATGGAGACACGGTGTGATTTAGGAACATCTGTACAGGAACAGATGTAACTCCTTTGTAACTGTTTGAGTCAACATCTAGTGTGTACGGGTGTTAATTTGTTTCTTTCTGTCACAGACAGCTTCTATCTAGTGTCTTACGCCCTCTGCTGGTTGATATCATTATATCATTACATTACAAGAGTATGGCTGTGGTTGATTTGATGATTATATTATTTTGAGATTAATTGAGACTTTACTTTTTACTTTATTTGTAATGTATACATAAACAGTACAATAGATTTTTTTTGCATATCCTATCTTATTTTGAAGCTTGGCGCTGAGTCAGGGATCAAAGAGGCTTAAGAGCCTTGCTCAAGGGCCCAACAGTGGCTGTATAACTGGAATTCTTTATATTTATATATTTTTTACTATTATTTTATTGCTTTTTAACAGAACAAAACATCACACATAAACCTTACTGATACAGGTACATACACACCTGGTCACTGACATTTAATATAGTACTAAAAAATAAGTAAATAAATAAAAATAAAATGCAGTGATCTACAAAAATACACAGCAGTATATTAGTTATCTAAACGTTTTATCGATCACTTCATTCCAGAAGCCGATCTTTTTTTTTCCAGATCTCCCAGAATTAGTGTGACTTCTTTTTAATTTTATCTTTATTGATGTTGCACTTAACACACATAGAAAATATACACATGGCAGTTACATATATGAATAGCAAATAATATGGAAAAAAAATATGAGAGAAATAGGAGGGAGAGGGAAAGAAAAAAAGAACAAAACATTTTTATGATAATGGCGAAATGAAGTAAAGGACATTAAATAATCCCAAAATACTCCAAGGCAGGGGACCAGACCCGCCCAATTCTTTCCGATTGTCTATGCATGTCAAAGGATAGTTTCTCCAGAGGAAGTAGGGATGAAACCTGAGCAAACCATTGCTTTAGCGAAGGGGCCTGGTCAGAGGACCAAAGTGACAGGATACATTTCTTTGCTACATGAACCAACAAAATAAAAGCCTGTTTCAGCTGATAGTCGAATTGGACATCAAGATGACCGTTTAGCAAATACAACATACAACATATTTTTAAAACCATTACCAATATATTATTATTATTATTATTATTATTATTATTATTATTATTTTTAACCACAGATTCACTTGCCATCACCACTATTGGCAACACAATTTACACTGAAAACATGCATGCCTAAAAAGCTCTCCAAACGATGAAGCTTAATAATAATATACTGCTCTTTTTTATCTCTGCTGTTATTTTACAACAATTTAAAAATGTCCGATTATTGTAATAATATAAATGTAACTGTTAATTACTAATCAGTGAGCAGAAAAAAGATCATGTTGTGCAGTCATGTATCCAAAATTGCTTACTGGCATATTGTTATGTGAACAATTTACAGCATGCATAAACTGTTATGGGTCAGAATATTAAGTGGTGATGTGCTGGTGTGATTGCTGAACCGACAGAACAGTGTTTAACACGTGTTTTTTTATTATCTTAAATACACCACTGTCAGAAATGGCTCAGCTTGGGCCTTTTTACTGTAGTCTAAAACACTTACACACACATCTGTTGTCATCTAGGAGGACTCGTTCTCCTCTGCAGCTGCAGTTGACCGTGCCATCAGGAGTCAGGAGGCACAGATCACCACAACCGCCATTCAGCACCCGGCATGGGGATAACTCACCTGTAGAAACACACACACACACACACACACACACACACACACACACACACACACACACATACACACACACACACATCAAACCATTTATAAAACATTTTATATAGAAATATATAGATGCCCATGTACTTAGGGTATTAGGCCTAGTTTATTTCCAGTTAAATTGTTTTTTTATTGTTTTGGGTTAAGTTTTTTCTTTTTATATCTCTATGAATCTTTCCCATGTACTTTAACCATTACACAAAGAGACACACACTTTTGTTCTTTTTAAAACCCTATTTTCTTTTAATAAACTGAGCCATTTAGTGTTTTGTCTGAATGCTTTCTTCATGCACAAGATTCATTGAAAGAATCTTCTACAAGTTACGTTCTCTGTGTTAGTTCAAGGAACATAGACTTTAAGACTGATCGAGAAAATCACTGAGTAATGGTTGAGAATGTGGGCATCCTAGTCCAGGTAAGTGATCTTTTCTGAGATCATTTATCTCTTGGATTGCCAATCCCTTGCTCTGATCGAGAAAATACTGTGTTGAACATTAGGGGTACTGTTTAGAATATGTAAGGATTGGACGTTTTAAATATACTAAATTTATGACTCACTTCACTAGGAAGATATTTATTTGTGTATTTGCTCTGCCATTCTTACGGTCCTTTTGATGTAAATTTTACAAATTTTATGAACCTATATCTTGTCATTTCTGATCTTGTCATTCACTTAATTCCATTAAACATAATATAATGCACTGCCTTTATTTGTCAAATATACATATACAGGTGTACAGAACAATGACATTCTGTCATTTCCTCCTTCAGACACACAAGTCAGATCACATCTCAGCGTGTATGTAAGATATCTCACAACAGATGTCAGCTCATCATCTGAAACTCAATCCCAACAAGTCAGAGCTGTTTCTTATTCCAGGAGATCAATCTCAGACCCAGGACCTCATAATCTCTTTAGATGACTCCCACATCAGACCATCTGAAAGTGTAACGAGTCTTGGTGGTGTTCTGTATCCACTAATCTTCTCGTCTCATGTAACTAACATGACAAGATCGTGTCACTTTCTGCTCTACAACATCAGAAAGATCAGCTGTTTCTCAGATTTTTGTCCAGACTCTTATAATCTCATGGCTGGACTACTGAAACTTTATTCTGGCTGATGCTCCAATGTCTACTATTAAGCCACTGCAGCTCATTTAAAATGTGGCTGCCCATCTGGTGTTTAACCAACCTAAACACTGCAACATCTTTATGGGCTTCCTGTAGCTGCACACATCCAGTTTAAAACCCTGATGCTCACCTACAATGTTACTAATATTGCATGTCATACATGTAATGTGGACCCAAAATTACAACCTTAAATTAAATCGTCCTAAATTAATTGTAACATCTAAACCATGACTTACACACAGATGTGGATAGATAATTCAGTATGGGATGAACAGAGCTGTTTTTAACCTAAATAATTGCACACTGTTACTTTGTGTATTCTAATCAATAATGGGGATTCTGATTCTAATTGTGAGTTCATAAAAAATGAACCTAAAACTAATCTGTGATAAATTCAATAGTAAAAATGACCAAAAGATAACCAAGGAAGTTCTAGTACAGATGCACCTGCTAACGCTACAATAAAAAACCTGGTGGACATCTAAGAGTTTGGATATAGAACACAGAGATACTAAGACAGTAACTTCTGGCAGTTGAGCCAATGTGGACTAAGAAACCGCACATCTATAACTGTGTCATCAGTAATTCACTGTGAGTAAATGATTATGAATTGGGGTCTTAATATCACATAAGCCTCTTTATATTAAAAAGAAAGAGAGAGACATAGATCTGGGACAATTCTTGGAATGAAAAATGGTCATTGTTTAAATCAAGATACACATGCTGTTTTTAAAAACAGCAGCACATCAATAACTTGTCTATTAATGGCCTTGTCTCGCCGGCATCAATGACTGTTACTTTTCCCCTGGCAGAAACGGTCGATGGCAGTAAGCTGCAATCATTTGCTATGATGAAATAAATGAGAAGCGAAAATCCCTCACAGCAGGCTGATGAACACAAGCCGCTGGGAGCCTCTTAAACCCATTTCCCAACGTCCTACTTTTCGCATTTGCGACACTTCAGAAGCAACCTTTTGCGACTCAAGGCTACTTTTTTTTTATTAATTACATCTCTCACTTAAGGTTTCCTCCCAGCAAATTAAGATCCCACCATTCATCATTTACAATAATCCATTTCTTCATAAAGATTTAAACAGATACAAGCAATAGATTCCAGGCTGATACAAATCGCATAAATCAAACAGTTAATGTTCATATATCAAGCATTTTATTTCTTACTAGATTTATGTATGAAGCACTTGTTTTTTTTGTCCCAATTTCAAATACTGCTTTATATAGAAGAGAGAAAAAATGTCCAAATGAATATTATTAATGTAGTTCTAATTATTTGTTGATGTTGACTGTAAGCAGTACAATATGGTGTTGAATACATTTAACTTTGTGCTACGTCTTAGAAAAAATTGATTCATTGTTACATAGACACACAAGTCCCGGTTTCACCCCGGTTCCCAACATCTCTGATTATGATGTATTACAAAAATAATAAATGACGTAGACATAAAAACTGCCACATCACTTTACGCTTTACTTAGGAGTTCCATACATCTTTATGAAAGATATATATGGAGGCATATTTTTATTGGCAGAGCTACAAAATGACACAAGGGTTTAACATTAAGGCTCACTCAGCGAGCAGAACTGCTTCATCTGGCCTAAATGCTTTCAGGAAATCATTAAGATGTAAGGAGCACTTTATAATCAATGAGAAACTCAGCATTTTATTTAAATGACACAAATAAAACAGGACATAGGAATATAGTTTATATGTATGTAAGTATATAAATTTGATTAAAAACAGCTATATTTTGTATTATTTTTTCATGCTACAATCCCAAATAAGAAAAGATTTGGACAGTTTACATTTTTATGTTTTTGTTATGGGTCACCACAGACGCCCTACCGACACATTTTTCCGTATTTATCAGGGCTGGGGACCGGTACTACAAAGAACTAGTTCATGCATCCTAGTGGCTATGTACCTATAAACCTGACTGCATGCTTTTGCACTGTGGGAACAAGCTGCATAACCCAGAGGAAATCCACACAGACATGGCAGAACATTCAAACTCTACACCATGCTACCCACTTACCCACTGTGTGGGCGTAAATAAATAAAAAACATAAATATGAAAACAATGTTTGTTAATATACATTCATAGTGGGACTGAGCTAATTTAGGTCTAGTAATAAGGCAACAATTAATAAATACAAAAATGATTATTAATGTGATTTCAAGCAGGTGTGGTCAGCAGATAATTGTAACCATGATTTAGCAACAATATCCATTAACAGGAGTCTTATAGAAGCAAAGATGGTCAGAGGATCTCCAGTTTTTACACAAATGCATGAAAAAGTATTTTAAAATATTTAATGAAATGTTTATTTAATATTTTCTAGCATTAAATAAATAATTACATGTAAAAAAAGAAATACATACAGTTATTGGTGTCCTTGGCCACTGCAATAATACCCATTGGCTGATGAGGGATGTCAGCTCGCAGCACTTTAGTTTCCCCTCCTGTAAACTTGTTGGTTCGGACTACAGCACGTCGTGTCCAGTCAGACCAAAATATGTAGTTTTCATGAATAGCCAAGCCAAAAAATGTCCCTGGTCCTGATCTTACAATAACCTGTAACATAACATTAAATACATTCATCTTAATTATGCAATAAACTTCAGAGTTTCGGTGGGTTGAGCCCTTTCTAGTACTTGGTAAAACTCTAAAATGCATCTACAAATTCTCAAAGAAACTGCATTCAAATGCATCCTAATTCATGTGTGGCACGGTGGCTAAGTCGGGGTTGTCAGGTGGCTAAGTCGGGGTTGTCAGGTGGTCCAGGTCCTTTCTTTGTGGGTTTTGCATGTTTTCCTTGTGTCTGTGTGGGTTTCCTCCAGGTGCTCCAGTTTCCTCCCACAGTCCAAAAACATGCATGTGAGGAGAATTGGAGATACAAAATTTTGTGTAACTGTGTTTGAGTAACTTGTGTACTGATGAAACTTGTGTAATGCTTAACTACTGTGCAACCATTCAAGTAAAAAACGATAATAAAACCCCAATAACAAAACACTAAAGACACTTGGAAGTTGAAGAAATAGTATTTAGTATTGAGAGGCATTGGAACAGTTTGTTGTTGGAACATCTCCGGCTCTCAAGCTTTGTGTTCATTGAACCAGTTTCTTCTGTTAATAAAGCCGTTTTTCTTTTCAGCTAAAGCACTTTAGAGATCTCGATTACATTGTATTTCATTTGATTTTAAACTGGTGAGAGTCAATTATAGATAAGTAATCAATCAAATACAAAGGAAGTGTAATAACTGGTAATCAAGTGTATAATTATTTTGATTTGTTTTAGGACAAAAGAGTCAGGGGCCTGTTTTGGCATCTTTTTTCTACTCTATTTAGCCTGAAACAATAATAATAATAAAAAAAAACTCTTCATTGGGCACATGTACTACACATGAGTGCATGTGTAGTGCATTCAGAGAACCACTGACTTTTTTGGATTTTATTTGTCATAATTGGATGTAATTACCTTTTTTGTGATGAGTTTTTCGAAAAGAAATTTATTAAAAATGTAAACTGTAATCTTCTAAGATCATTCCAAATTAGTGCTTTAATTATAATTGCAATGGGGAATTTGGGGATTGTGGGAGTGGAGACAACCTGTTGCAATTTAAATAAATTGGACACATATTGGAAATTCACAAACCTACCTGAAAAAAAAAAAGACAGTGAGGTTCAAGGAGCTTTCTCTGGATCTATGCATTGGAATTGTGGGGCATAGATCAGACAATTATTAATTATTAAAGACAGCCTTAATGGTTTTTGAAAACAAAGAATGCTGAACCTTCATAGAGTTGATCGCCTAATCAAGGAGAGCCGGTTAAAAGACTCCAAACTCTCAAAGAAGTTAAAAAACCTCTTGGAAGGACAAGCTTTTTGTATCTCTTAATCAGCCAGACATTCAGGGCAAGACAGAATCCATGGTGAGCAAAGGTAAATAAGATAAGACTTTATTGATTCCCTTGGGGGAAATTAACAGTAAGAAAGAAAAAAGAACACAAAATGCACACGTAGTGTTTAGTAATTTACTCTAAAATATTCCCTCTAAAAAGTTATTTACATATTGTAGTATTGCATATTGCACATAGTGCACATTGTAGTTACATGTTGCACTTTATGACAATATGCTTGGAGTTTAGATCATATGGTCTGAGATGCAAACTTTTATCACTGCAAAACTGCAGGCAAAAAATCTCTGATGCTGAAACTGTGAAGAATTGAGCTACAAAGACCAAACCAATTCAGACTGGGGTGATGCTTCACATTTCCACATGACAATTTAACTTCAAGGTCTCCCAATGTCCTTGCATGGCTCAAGCTTGGGCTGAGAATTAAACCCTCTAACAGTATACAGTCGACAAGCAATTGAGAGTCAAGAGCCTTGCTCAAGGGTCCAACAGTGGCAACCAAGCAGTGGTAGGGCTTGACCTTTTGATTTGACCCTGTACCTTGACCTCTAGGCTACAGCTAATTCAGTGTATACCATTATTATATTATACTACACCCAAGGGAATTTTTGAAGTAGTGAATATATTGACATGTTGTTGGGAGGGCTGGGAAACTGGATTACCTGAAGAAACCAACACAGACATAAGGAAAAGCACGCCAAATTGCAGACAGACATTAACCTGATTCCTGGACTGAAGCCTGAAGCTGTGTTGTCACCAACACTACCTGCTCTGCCAACCTTCTGCCCAATTAAGTGTCATTTATTACAAATTCTATTTATTGGCGTGGATTATACTATGCCTCTTCTCAGCATGAACACCACACAAAGGCATGGTTTCAGGGAAATTGGGTTTAATGAACGCCTCTAGCAACTGTCTGTGAGAAACACCCCGTCCACACACACACACACAGACACACACACCATGTTATCATCATGTTCACATGCGTTCGATGTAGGTACAACTTTATTCTTGGCCTTTTGATTGGTTTGCCTGCAATGTGTATGTTGACACCATATCCCCACCCCGATAAAATGAATGAGAGGAAACCTAAAATATTTATGTATCCACATACTTTTAAAAGTAAAAATAGCAGAGAAAGAAGTCCATTTAGGTAGGCAAAAGTATGTCTCAGGAGTTGACAACTAATGTATGGGTAAAGGACACATATTGTGCATAACCCCCAACAACAAGTTTAGCCCAGATTCAGTGAGTGTTAATGCAAGTGTCATGGCGGAGGACACAGATATACATCACATGGCTCCTTGTGGGACATTCCGGGCCAGTGACGAGAGGATCCTCTGGAGCCTCAGCCATTAACAGCAACACGCTTGTAGGCATGATCGCATTAGCCCCACCACCACAGCAGAATTAATAGGACAGGTGTTGATTAAGAGAGCCCAGCTTGAGCAAACAACTGGCGATCAGAGGAGAGAAGACGGGTACTGTGCCAGATGGTTTTTGATGCAGCATATTGGCTAGAAATTAAATTTGCGGTACAAGCTTTCTGCTCCAACACCAATTATCTCTGTTTATGTAAAATCAGAGTTGTCAAATACACTATTTAGTTAGCAACGTTGAACAGACATGAATTTAAACACAACCTGCTTATGGTGCTAGTCTTGTCTGCTACAGAATACAATTATATAAATGTGTTTTCTGGACTTTACATTACATTTTCAGCATTTGGCAGATGCCTTTTATCTAAAGTGACTTACAGTACAGTATACATTCTGAGCAATTGAGGGTTAAGGGCCTTGCTCAAGAGCCCAACAGCGGGAACCTGGCAGTGGTGAGGTTTAAACCAACGACCTGCTGATTACTAATCCAGTGCCCTAACCACTAGGCTATGGCTTTTGAAGGACTTTTAGAGTAAGCTAGGTTACACTGACATCAACATCAACTAAGATATTAGTACCAGGTAAAAGAGTTTCTGCAGAAAAGTGTCTGCACTTTAATATTTTGGTTTGAAACTGCGAAGAGTAGAAGTTTGTCACGCAAAAGAAAGAGCTTATAGTCTGGATTTAGCTCAAAGAAGCTTAAAGGGTAAGAAGATTTTCACTGATTATGTGAAAGCATGAGTGGTTTCATATATGCTTTACCAAACATTTTTTGCTAGTGGCATTAAAAAGGTATGATGCTGGGGGGGAAATGCATCTGAAAGGAAGGACATGGTAGAAAAGTGATGGTTTGTTTTTGATTTGATTGAATGAACAAAGTTTTAAAACTTAAGAACCCTTGTATTAAGCTCTAGCAACAATGTTAAATTGAAAATAGATAAAACAAATGCACCATTCACTGTTCAAATAGGAAATAAACAGTTTAATTTTCTGTAATCAGTTATTGTGGATGGATACACAGCACTTATTTGCAGTCAAGGCAGCACGTGTGGCATGATGACGAGAGCCATGCCTCAGGTTATAGCAGTACCTGATTTCCCAGGGTTTCAATTCTGGACTGGATGGCATTACTGAATCTTAACCACTAAGGGGCACACATCAGTGCTAGTCAAAAACCTGGATAAATAGGAGGATTCTCTCAGGAATGCCATTTGGACAAAAACAAAAACAAAATTTTCATTTATTTATTTCTACGATAACTGTCCTATAATTTAATTTTATCTTCTTTTATTGATATAATTAGCTAGAAAAAAGATGCTCTAATGGGCTATACATTCAAAAAACAACATATTAAGAGAAAGCTGAAGTGTTTTCCGCAGCTCTCAACCTAAGAGTCAACACCCATCAACTTCTACCCATGACAGAGGTCCAAATCCTGTGGCGTAGTGTATAAAGTTTTGCTTAATTTGTCACTTTTTAATTGGTTGGCTGCCAGGTTAGTTCTGTAGTGGTCTTAAAGTGGGCCTTCATTAGCAGCTCCAGGCTTTGGAATCATGCCTTAGGGAGGGCGGAGAGGAAGACACTTAGGTAGACTGTACTGGCTGAGTTAGCTCATGTGTGACTAATTGAGGTGGGCTGAGGACAGGTCATGTCAAGCACAAATTATAAACTGAAACAGAGTGGAATTGTTGTTAAGAGAATTGATAAACAGCATAAACATCCATAAGGCTGAACGATTTTATCTACTACATTTTACAATTAAGAATTTTCAGGGATAATTAAGCATTATTAAAGTGATCTTCAGCACAGTCCACCAAGCAGCACATCTGTAAATTCGAACGTAGTTTGTTGTATGGTCATTAAGGAACTATCATCTCAATTTTATGACCTCGATCACATTACTGTGATTCAGTGTCAGCATTAACAAGAAGCAAGAAAAAGCTCTATGGTAGAATTTAATACACTCTGTGTGTGTACATCCACATGCAAAAATATTAAGCTAATGATGCACAGAGAACTATTATTATTATAATCATCATCATCCTAGCCATTTGGGGTAGATGTATCAGTGCGCTTCTGATACTTCTCCTCTGTCCCAAGAGTTTGCATACCATATCAGCCAAGCTTACCATATCAGTCAGCTGTTAACAACTCTTGTACTATTGGTCAGTGGGGAACTAGTGAAAACTCTGCTACTGTTGGGCCAAGTTAGAGAAAGAGGAGGAATGGGGAACTAATGTTCTTTGAAGTGAGACTTGGAATGTTAAAGGGATAGAGCTGGCTGATCAAGTATAACATTATGACCAACTTCCTAATATTGTG
>JAYDZG010000010.1:11598618-11614295 GCA_034509265.1 Microcambeva bendego
ACTGACAACACTGAAAGCTTTTCACAGTATATGCGTAATTTAGTGAAGGAGACAAACAGCAAGTGAACATCAGCAGAACAGAGTAAATGTGAAGGACATTAACTGGACAGCAGAGCAGAAAGATAACTCAAAGTATGGCTAAAGGTATATGGTTTTAAAGAGTTTCACAGTTGGTATACACATTCCAGAGACTGAAAAGACCAAAAAGCTGGGTATTCTCGAATGTGGTTGGTGGGTCTGGTCCAAAATGGCAGGGCCAATTTTCTTTCTCCCAGTCCGCCCATGTGTGCGCTAATTTGTGAGGTAGATGTGTCAGGTTTGAGGTCAGACTTTGCTTTGATGTTCTTTCCGGGCTTATGATTGGGATCAAGGACCTGCCAACTTTTTTCTGTCGGCTCATTTTTCCAGTGTTTCTCTGTGTTTTTTTGTGTATCCCCTTTTCTGAGCTTGGATTACTATTTGTTGGTGGATCAAGTAGCTGGCACTATCAAATATTTTATTTATTTATATTGTCTTTTTGTTTTCTATTTTTGAGATGAAACCCTGCTGTGACAAATATTGTGTTTTGCTAATGGCTTATTCAAAAGAGAAGCAGTTGAACATAACAGAATATAATGTCTTTATTTGTATTATTTACATACACAGTGTACAGTACAAAGATTTTTTTTCATTGCATACTCAAACTGGGGTCAGAGTGCAGGGTCAGCCATTCCACATGGCTCCTGAGCAAAAAGGGTTAAGGGCCTTGCTCAAGAGCACAACAGTTGAAGCTGTGCCCTTGTTTCCTTTACAGCCAGCTTGAGATTTTACACTACTACAAGAAAATACTTGTAGAGTCTTGACCCTTATGAATTTCACATATAATTCATTGTCTTTTCTTGGTGTTTCTTTGTAACTTTTTGTAATGAAATACATTCGTAAATTTAACTCTAGTTCAGCAATTTATGCATGCCTTTTTGTTTATATGAGAGATGTGCTTCATTTTCCAATAAGGCTTGGTTTCTTGTCTTTTCTCAGTATTTTAGGCTTAATTGTTTCAAGTTCTAGTTCTTATTTATGGCTTTAAAAGACAAGAATTGTACGGTATATCCTAAATAGGGCTCCGTTTTTGTATATTTTTTCAAGAGGTGCTTGTGCAGAATGTTTGGGTGTAAAAGAATTCCGCTAAGGAATGCGTGTAGGTTAAGAGAGTTGTGAACAGTGACGCACCTACCTTGACTGCAATGAGGGGTCAGAAGACAATGCTAAACTAAGAATATATTTGTATTTTATGTAATGGGTTGTGTACAGTTGTTATCAATAAGTTTTCAGATAATACAGAACATAACACTTAGGAGGGAAATACTTTATTATGTTATGTAGGGTTTACTGCAGGAATAATATGTTAACTTATTTTCGAAGAACAAAAAGCTTGCTTGCTTTGATAACTCAAAAATGTTCTGAAATAAAGCCTCTAAAATGCTTTGAGGATTGAAAGCCACTGTTACAGACAGAAAATGTCTGCCAACGTCTACCAAACCAGCCAATGACTAATTAATTTAGTCCCCAGGCTGCGCTTGTACTTCATATACATAATGTCATATTATTCAACCACCGGCTGATTGTGTGGTCCTTGAGGTCTGTCAAGATGCACGATCAAGAGCATTCAGCAACTTGTAGCAAAGTAATCAGACAAGAAAGGTCATCTTTTATGTTCAAATGCTAATGTTGTACTTTATAGCTGTCTATTTGATTTTCCTTCCCAGTGGCCCCATTTCCTGTCTGATTTGACTGAAGTACTTTGAACATGAGCTGCATAATAAAACTAAAACACAAAGAAATGATTAAAGGGGAACAACACCATAACAAGGCAAAAGTACTCCTAATGCTACTATTTCATTTATTCAGCATATAGTAGCGGATCCTTTCTCTAAGGTTTTAGAGGTTTTTTAAAATGGAGCATTGGGATCCTAGGGGTCCAAATGTTTATTAGTAGTAGTTGTATAATTGTTATTATATATATACATATACATTTTATGTATATGTTTATGTTTATAATATTAACATGTTATTATGAATATTTATTCAGATGTGTTCTTCTGCTGGCAAATACACTAATTCAAAGACATGCTAATGGCATATACCTTAGTATACCATCAATAGACTTTACGAAGCTCAGTAACAGATAACTTAATAAATAACAGATAAGGTAATAAGGATTTATATTCACAGCTGGAAATGTAAAACCCCATTAAACAATCAGTATATTTGTTATGGAGGAATAGGGAAAAACGGAACCCAATAACCAACCACAGATAGAGAGAGAGAGAGAGAGAGAGAGAGATCAGGGTTAGGTTCAGAAACAGACTCGAAACGATACCAGGCATTCACAGGTGGATTGTAGCAGAACAGCTCGGGAACTGACTAGAAATGGGATTGGGCATACGAAGACTGATCATGACAGACAGCTCAGGAACCAACCTGGGATAAGACCGGATTCCCACCGGCGGATCAGAGCAGATCGCTGAGGAGCAGGCTAGAAATGAAACCGACATGCACAGACCGATCGTAACGGACAGGTCGGGAACAGACTGGGAACAAGACCGAGGATACGCCGGTGATCATAGAAGAGCGCTCGGGAACAGGCTTGGAGAAACAGACAAGGAACCAGACGTGGACAGGACTTGGAAACAAACTCAGAACAGACTCAGACTGGACTTGGAAACAGCAAAGAAGCAGAAAACAAAACCCCACGGTCCCAAATGGCCGGGAAAGGGGAGTTTAAATAGAGCCATGATTAGGGTAGATGAGCTACAGGTGAAGGTAATTGAAGATGAGCGTGAGCTAGGAGCTGTGTGGACTCTAGGCAACGGAGCAGCTCCAACTCAACTCCTGACAATTACCTTTTCAAGCTTTATCTATTGAGTTATTTTAGAAGTTGAGAAAATCCTTTCAGCTGCTTCCATTAGGGGTTTCCACTGCAAATCGTGGCCCACATTACTGATTTGGCATAGTTTTTACATCATACTCCCTTACTGATGCAACTCTCCTATTTATCTGGGCTTGGGAGAAGCACTACAATGCCCTTGTTTGTGCATCCTAGATGACCGCAGCATCGAGTTTCAAACCAGGGCATATTTATTTAATAAATTATAAAATATTTTACAGAAGCAGACTATTTGTTAATATTGCCATGGAATAAATTTTCAACCCCCTATATCATACTTCTGCTTTTAAAATGTACTGTTGGTCTGTATTACAATGTTGAGTAACAACATAATTAAACCAGTGGAAACTCTAGCCTTCATCTGCGTCAGCAGTGATGTATTATATAAACACCACCCAGAGATGTTCAAGGTGTGCTGCAACCATGATGAAAACTTAGGAGCTGTCACAAAATATGAGAGAAGAGATCATTCACTGTACCAAAAGTATATATATATATATATATAAGATTTCCAAGACCTTGAACATTCCCAGAGATACAACTGATTGTACTGTCGGGACATTTCAAACTAACAGTGCAGGAGCAAATTTGCCTCCTCAACTCCTATGTTACAGCAATAGACTTACAAGTAAAGTCAGTGAGAGTCAGTGAGCACCATAAGATCAGTAATGACCAAGGAATTCCTGCCCAGACTTCACTTCTCTTGAGCAGATCCTTGCCACACAGTTGTATGGAGTGACAGATCAAAAAACTGCTTAGCACCATTGATTAGTGTTTTTTCTGGTGCAAAAAAAGATCAGAAAAGTACAGTCAACTGTGGAACCTTATATAGACAGGTGTGTGCATTTCCAAATCATGTCTAATCAACTGAATTTACCACGGGTGGACTCCAATCAGGTTGTCCAAGTTTGTCATGGCAAATTGTTTTTACATTTTTATTAAATTTGCAAAAATTCCAAACTATTTTTTTTACTTCATCATTATGGGGTATTGTGTGTAGAATTTTATTGGGAAAAAGAATATGATTAATTTTGGATTAAGTCTGTAACATAACAAAATGTGGAAACGTGAAGCACTGTGAATATTTTCTGAATGCCCTATTAATGTTAAAGATATGAAAAAATAAATTATAAGATATACAAAGTATTATTGACCTTTGGCACTCATCCAGAGCTAGCACATGAGGATGGTCCTCTTCAGACATGATGACAACAGGCTGTCTGGTGAAGGCTCCGTGTCTGCTCTGGTCTACTGTGTGCCTGCTGATGCTGGATGTGGTAGAGCTGGTCCAATACACTGTATCCCAAGCTTGGTGGTAGGCCAGACCCTCCACAGAACCAACATCTGAAATAAAAAAGTACACTTATACTTTAAAAATAATATAAATACATACAGTGGACCCTTGAATTACAACATTTTAACATACAAACATAGTGTGTTACGAACAACTTCACATACAAGCAAATTTTGGGTTACAAACGGAAATTCTCCTGCAATTGGAACATGTTACTATTAAATTAAAATGTAAACAAATTGGTGTTAAATGTGTATACAAGTTTACTAGTGTATTAATTTTGTGACAATTTAATCACTTTCGGCACAAGGAGAGAGACCTCATCGACCTTATCTCATTGGTTTCAATACCATGATGCTAACAGTTTATGTGTTCAAATGACTTGATTTATAAGGTAATGTACTTATCACTTAGGTAACTGACTACAGCAAAGCATCTTGGTACACATCCAATATATACCATAAGGACAGCGGGCAGGGTTTTAACAGTGTTTTCTTTAGGTGTTTTGATATTGATTTTTTTTATTCAATATCAAAATGGCTCCAAAGAAAAAGCAGAGAAAGTGTTGTGGAGAGAAAAGGAGAGAAATGGGTGATGGTTTATGATTTATCAATTTCCCTATCTGTCTTCTTATTTTGCTTTGTTGCAGATGACCAGTATGTTATACCAGTTTTTGTGACAGCCAGTTTTAATTTCTTCCCTATTCTTTTCTTACCACTTCATAATGGTTCAACAGATTTATTTTTCATTGCATTTATCTGATTTCTCTTTAACCAGGATCTGGAGGATCCATTATTAAACCAGAAAAAGCTTTGTATTTGGCAGCAAAGAACAGCTAGTGGCTATGCTTATTGATTTTAACCTGAGCTATCATAGTCCCAGCCATCCCAGTACGGATCTTCTATAATTCAATTAAAAGCAAGAATATACTGCAGAGCCCAATGACTATATTTGTCCATCAGTAAAAGGTACACGTAACTGAAATATAATGTAATTTTTGAAGGATGAGAAATGTTGATTGAATCCAAAATAAATACATTATATAATAAAAAAAAGAATTTAAAATAATAATGATAATAATAATAATAATAATAATAATAATAATAATAATAATAATAATAATAATAATAATAAATAATTTGATTCAATAATTTGATTTAAATATGAAAAAATGTTTATGAAATGCTTAATTTCTTTTAGTAATGTGGAAATTGATATGGTGCTTTACATTTGGACTTGAGAAATTTCTTATAAAATAATTATCAATTTTTAATACAGTAGTTTAATGACAACAGAAATGCTAAATAATGGGCACGAGCTAAATTCCATAACTGTCATGTGATGAAGTATGCTATTACAATTATTACAGGAAGTGTCTAGAGGATAAAAAATTCAATTTCAATAACATAGTCAGCTCCACCTGATAACAGTGTTGTTTAATATATCATATAACATGATACTATTAATATTTAATTCAGTAATCTGAATATTATAATGTAACTACATTAACCTATTAAAACTACAAGAAAGGAGTAATATGCTATGGATGCTTTAGATAATTAGTAATTGTGTAAAATGGCATGTCTCATAATCTCAGTTATCTTGAAAAACACAAGTTAGCTGACCTAAATATGTAATAAAACAAATAATAAATGTATGCAGATGTTTCAATTAATTATTATTATTATTATTATTATTATTGGGAGGTGAGTGTGGTCTGCATCCTAGATGACCTACAAGGGTACCTGACCACACCACCAAGCGGCATCTTCTTACATGGACCAGGAAGCATTTATGCTGGATGAGAGACCAGTGGGCCTCAGTGCTGTTCATTGATGAAAGTTGATTCACGTTTTCCATACATTTCACCCAAAAGCCAAATATCCTTAACTTTGTGAGTAGTGGATATTCCTTCTCGCTAGAATAATGTTTTGGGTTAAATTCCCAGATGAGTTGTTATGGTGTGAATTGGCATACTAAATGTTACTTTACTACCCCCATTAGTCGAAATTACTTTTAAATAAATAATAACAAAAACACAAAAAAGATTACAAAACCAGATTATGTAATAAAAATAAATTGGTAAAAATTAAGTAAAACATTTTTAAGTAAAAATGCAATGTTATAAACAATCAATTAAATGGTTATGATGAGCCATGAATTAAATGTAGCCTAAAAGTATCATTAAAATTATAAAAGAGTTATAAATAAGAGTGAAACAGATGTTTTTGTATACTGCCATGTCACATTATTATGATGGCTGTGTCGGGTTATGGTCTGGGGATTTTTTTTTTCGTAGCATTTTCTGGACCCATGTATCCATGTTGAAGGTCTCTTAAACGATTTGAGTATAAATTCAACCTTGTAGATGAAGGATTGTCTTCCCTGGGTGGATGGGATCTTCCAGCATGACAATGTGACATGTCACTTGGTTAGAAACGGACAGTAATTGGAAGAGCATGACCAAGACTTCCAAATACTAGGCTGCCAGACCTGAACCACTTGATCACTGTGTTCTCTCTATAATCCATGGCTCTAGATACATGTGACCTACCAGGACCTTAGTGAGTCATTCCAGCCTATCTAGCTGCTGTCCAAGCACACATTTGATATAAGCTGGTGGTCAAAACAATGTGATTCAACACTATAGTATTGTATAGAACAATGAATTGCTGTACTATATTTGGCAGGTGTTTAGGGCATTTAAAGCGTAATTACACACACACAAGTTGTTTTACCCTAAATGGTGTTATTTACATGTCAATAAAGAGGAATGTGTTGCATGAATGTCATTTCCTGTGTGCGTATAAAGGTGAAAAGCCTCAAACAAACTGTGCTAGATCCACACTAAAAACTATTTCTGTGAAGCTGCTGAAACAAAAAGCAACAATGCAATTCAACACTAACAGGGTTAACGAGAACCTTCTGTCCACTGCAAAAATGTGGCACTTATGAAGTGCATGTTGCAGAACGCCTTGTTTCAGCTGTAATTAGATAATCATTTTTGCATGCAGATGAGAATGTGTGTCTCATTCGGCTCATTAGAGTAATAATTGGTAATAAAGTACCATTAGGCACTGAACTTCTTCATTGTGTGCTACATCAGAAACAGATATTGATTGCTATCAGAACGATGCATAAATTACACAGAAAAATCGATAAGCGTGACAGTCGGGTACTTAAAATGCATCAACCTTCTTTTACCAAGTAGTGGTACAGTTTTGGTGAGAATGGAGCGATGTAAAGAGAATTTAATCCATCAATAGTGGGAACAAGGAGAAAGATGCAATGTTGTAAACATCATTTTTGACAGTTAAATGGCTCCCATTTAGTAGAAGAAAGATGGAGGTGGCCATTATAATGCTCTTACGGGGTAGAGCATGCAGTGGGACCCGGCAATACATCATAGGACCTGACACTTAAGGTTCCAGCAAATGGCTTTTCACAAGTGGTTGCTAAGATGCAGCAATGGATACAGAAGCAAAACTTTTAACGACATGTGGGTCACTGCATTGACAACTCGACATCGTGATGAAAACTAATGCTCCAGTGCTGCCATAATCTGTTCCAGAGTTTTTCTTCGACGATTCTGTATAAAATCCTTCATGTAGAGGCAATCAAGCTTATGTGTCACAAACAGAAGATGTTTGCTGAGAGTGGTCATGAACAGCTCATGTGAAAAGTCATTTTTGTTATCATGCATGTCTGTTCCACAATGAAAGCTGCATGCTTTTCCTACAACATTTCCTTAATTCTATTTTCCATGGCCCCTCAGACACGTGCAGTCCCTCAACCCAGTCTTTTTTTTAGCTCTTGCTTCTGTGGATTCGCATACGAGCCTTGTAGGCAATCAGGGTCCTTGCACAGTGAATGGATTGAGACCAGGCCATCCAAGGAGAATATTAAGAGAAACTACATCAGGCAAACCAGGCTTCAGTGCCTGTTCAGTGTCCATATGAGTCATGTTTGGTCTGTGCATAGTAATAGTACTAATAAGTATGTGGTGCCTTCAAGACCACAGAAGTCGACGCGCTTGTGAACATGGTTAACATATAGATTCTTTTTGCATATTAAAGCGGTATTTGTGCATGTAACTCTGTTTTGTAATTCTTGAGAGTTGTTTGCCAAAGTAATTCATTGTCCAAGTGGTCATACCAGCTCTTGCCGAGTAGCCATTTTTGGAAACAAACACATTCAGCCTAAACTTTCAATCATGGTTTGAATCATTGAATCATTTAATGACATTATGCATTGCTGAGGGAAGAATATGCAAAACCCTTTCAATTGGTCTTTGAGACACATTTCAAGCCTTTTCTTATGAATTTGTTAACAATCCTCTGGTCATCTTGGCTAATCTTGGATAATCAAAGCCTTTCGAATCTGCTTTTTTAAATTACAATCATCTGTTGACATCACCTATTTGGAATCACATTATTATTCAGTCATCTCATTAATAGCCCATAATTGGCCTGTCACAGCTTTTTTTGGAATGTGTTGCAGGCCTGGAGGGATTTTAACAAATGAAATGGCACTTAAGCAATGAATCAGAGGGGGTTTATGGCACTGGGATGCATCCCTTTTATTCCATTCATGTACAAATGTAAAAATATTAATCATAAAAAAACTTACTTTCAATTAGGATCTGTCTTCCAGACCAATCATCATTAATCATCTGAATATTCCCATAGTGGATATCACTGAAGAAGATACGGTTGTGGTCAGACATGTGCAGACGATAGTCGAAGGCCAGAGCTATTATGTTCTTAAAGAACTCGGGCTTCTCAAATGGCTGGAGAGGGGAATTAAGGTCACTCTCGTCTGACAGATGGATACTTTTTAAGATGGTCCTTTCTGAGTAGAGCAGGTAACCTCTGTATCTCTGGCAGGCAAAGCCGTCCTCTGCGAGATAGCCATGGGCACACGAGCATGTTCTCCTGCCACTGCCCAGGTGAAAACAGAGCTGCTGGCAGCCACCATTATTTTTAGCACAGGGGTTTGTGCCTACAGAAGGAAAACACATCATTTATTCTGCCATCCAGAGTCTCTTTGAAGTATGTTAATCAAGACAGACATCAAAGTGAATTATGCATTATGTTTGGTACACATTCATGATGCTTCACAGCACTGTAAGAAGGTTAAAAATAAAGTAAGCATATACAGTAGCTATCATAAGGATTCTGAGTTTCTGCTCTAATGCTACTGTGTATACAGTCATGTGAAAAAGTTAGGACACCCCATGAAAACCATTTCCTTTTTGAGCATATTAATACATATTTGAGCATCATAAACACTTATTAAAGATGCAAAAATATTTAATGACTTGTCTGCCTGCCTACCTACTGAACTTATCTGCTGACCTACCTGCCTACCTAATTACCTGCCAAACTACCCACCTTATCGATGTACCTACCTAAAGAATATGTATACTTACCCACCTACCTACTTACCACCTACCTACCTACCTACATCTTCTGTCTTTCTATCTACTTATAGTGGATGGGAAAAAGTGTACACACTCCTGTTATAAAATGGCATATTTTAACCACTTTTACCACTTGTAATTTTCAGTTGAAATCTTTTAGGGGGAAGATGTAGAAAATTAATAAATAAATAAATAATGTGGTTGCATAGGTGTGCAGGTCCTCTTATAATTGGGGGTGTGGCTGAATACAAATTCATGTTATACAGGAACCAGCAGACACCTGCCATCATTTAAAGTGGGGCCAGCCATAGCCTAGTGATTAGGGTACAGGACCATAAATCCGAAGGCTGCTGGTTCACAACTCATCACTGACAGATTGCTGCTGTTGGGCCCTTGAGGCCGCCTTAACCCTCATTGCTCAAAAACTGTATGCTGTAATGTAAGTTGCTTTGGGTAAAGGCGTCTGCTAAATGCTGAAAATGTAAAATGCTAATTTAAAGTGCCTCTAATTAACCCCTAATAAGTTCAGTTGTTCTAATAGACTTTGTTTCATCTTGTCTCTCTGTTATCCTGCCTTCCTGACAGGCTCTCTCTTTCTGTTTGTCTCTGTCTGTTGTTATTTATTTATCTGTCTCTGCTTGTTTCTCTCTGTGTGTCTCTGTTAGTCTTTCTGTCTGTCTGCCTTTCTTTATGTGTACACACAGTACACTTTTATAACAGTTGGTCCAGAGAGATTTAAACATTTATTTGTATAGCAATTGTGGGACTGTGGGACCAATTTTAAAAGAATGTGTGAAACCTAAACCAAGGTCATCAAGAGAAGTCTAGACCAGTGATGGTTGGCATGCGCTTCACCCGTGACAAGAAAAAAACAGCCACTGACTCCAAATGACAAATTGACAATTGAATAGATCCACTCACTTTAAAGTGGGCTTGACAGTTAAGTTCACTCAATGGCTAATCCATCAAGTTTAACAGCACATATAATATAGTTTACATTATTGAAACATCCTAAAGAATCCAACAAACATCTGTTATCCAGCTTGCAAAGGAACTTGTGTTTGTACCATCACTCCTCATTGTGATTGGCACTGGCATAGACAAGTCATCTCAATATTGGTCCGGGCAACCATATTTTCAAGATTTTTTTCTTGATGTTTTATAAGTTCTGAACCCTCCTAATCCTTAGAGATTTCTTGTCTTGGAAATTTGAATTCCTGCTACTCCTGGGGTGACATGGTGACTTGGGGTGTTTGCTAGCACCATCGCCTCACATACAGAAGGTCCTGGATCTGATCCCAGGTGGAGAGGTTTGGGTCAATCTGAGACATGGCATGTGACGTCCTCGGGAGAGGCCGCTTTCGTCTGCTGTTCTCCCGCCTTTTTGATTCCCAGTCCATTGGCCACTTCTTCATTGAGAAGTTTGGGACACACCAGACTTTGAGTCTTGGCTTTCCCCAATTGGTGGAATCAGCACCACCCGCTGCCTTGATCTGTACTTTTGCCAATTAATTTATTTTTTTGTTTCGTGTTCTGCTTTGTATTGTTTCTTATGTTATATATATATATATTTTAAATATTTATCAGACAAAAGGATCTTCAAATAAAAAATGAAATGATAATAACATTGGCACTGTGAGCAGTCAGTGACCAACACTGCAGTTTAGAAGTTCTGCTCGTTTGAATAATTACAATAGTAACTAATCTAATAATGTCTTTTGGAGTCCCAGTGAAAAAGCTTCAGAAAGAAAAAAAGACACATTAAGTTGAAACCTCAACCTTTCTCCCGGCCTCTATTAAAGATTTTCACATCCTTCAGGTTGACGCCCAGACCACTCCTCATCGTGATGGCCTCACTGGCATCGCTCTTAAGTCCACGGCGAATGGAGCCATTGGCATGGGCTCTACCCCAGTCAGCATCACAAAAACACAAAAAGAAAACTGCCATCAGTGTCATTAGTGGTACTAAAAATAAACTAATTTAAAAAAACATGCTACAATGCAGAAGCTAGCTGTGTAACAAAAACTATCCCATTTTAATTTAAACTCTTGTTTATAGTTAGGAATCTTGCTTGGAATGTCAATGGCTTAGCCTCTCTAACTGCAGCAGTTGTTTTTAGGGCACTTTGGAAAGCTTAGCATTTAGTAAAATAATAAATTACCTGTCAGACCAGTAGATATAAGCCCCGAACACAGCCACAGAGAACAGGTCCACGTTGGCGGCTGATAGTACAATCTCCCGGTTTTCCCCAGTCTCAAGGTTGATCCTCTCTATCTTGTCGGTTCGAGCGTCGCACCAGTATAATCTATTTTCCTAGAAAGCAATTTGAAAATGCACATCAGCACGTCTTCTTTTGTACAGGTCCATTTTATCATCAGCAAAGAAAGAAAGATGAGGATCATGACTTGAGTTCTGAGTACCAGGGAAGATAAGAGAGAGAGAGAGAGAGAGAAGGGGAAAGCCTTACTGTACCTCATAGTCAATGGAGATCCCGTTTGGCCAAGCGATGCCAGAATTAACAAGCATGACCTGATCTGAACCGTCCAGCCGTGCTCGGCCAATGCAAGGATTCTTTCCCCACTCAGTCCAAAACAAGTAGCTAAAAACAAGATTGTTCAACATTTTCACTTTAAATATTTTACCAGCTGATGTAGTCATACTAATAAGCCAATTAAATATTTGAAATGGTAAAAGACTTTTATGGGCATTTTCTGATTATTATTTTCAACCGAATTGGTGCATACCTAATTGAATTACCTAAATTCCTTCTTTCTATTGATGGTGATCCCTCCTTTGATTGTTCCTTACCCACTACTACAGCTGCCCTACAACTGATTTAAGTTGGGAGGGGGGGAGCAACAGATAGGCTACAATTGGTCATTGTAGTGCTTAGTTATGACTTTGGAAGACAATGGAAGTGTTAAAAGAACAGTGCTAAAAAAAATTTACATAATAAGGAAATGCAAAGATGTTTCTGTGGCTCATGGATGTAAAGAATATGGTTCTGTATGAAATATTAAATTTCTCCCTAGTAGTACAGAACACCAATTTTAATATTGATTTCCAGGTTTTATATTACATACTTAAATATATATTCACATTGTTAATTTTGATGTTTATCATAACCTCTTCTTTTTAGTTCACTAAATTGTGATTCCTCTATATTTTTGTTTAAACTGATTTGCAAATCAATACCTATTGGTGTTGAAACTTGGACTTTGGGAAAATGCATTTTCATTTCTAGCTTTGTGTATTTTAAAAATGATCTTTGACAAAACCAGAGGTCCAAACTTCACTCTGGATTCAGTTCACTGAACAGAGGCTCAAATTTCTGAATAAATCCTGTCAACTGGAAAACATGTCCAAAAACCATAAACAGAAAACCTGTCTATTGCTTTGAGGTCAGTGATACTAAAAATCATTTCATGTTCTTGGTTTGAGTTTTGTTGTGGTGACATACCCTCGCTGTGGGTGCACTGCGATGGCTCTTGGTTGGTCCAGGCCCTCTGAGATCACCACTGAGCGATACATACCATTTAGACGAGCTATTTCAATTAGGTTGAGACCGTGGTCCGTCCAGTAGAGATTACCTATGTGGGGCAAACGGTTATTAAGTGTCTTTAATTTATGTTAAAAGTTAGTGAATCTTACTAAACCACTTGGATATTTGCATGATTTATGCATCAGATATGATCTGATCACATTCAACTAACACAGATCATCAGCCACTTTCTTCCAGACAGTATAAACCGGAGACATTTTATATTATGTGAACATAATGCAATTTATTGATAAACATCCATTCCTGCATTTCAGACCTGTTACACATTCCAAAAAAAGGGTGAGTCAGACATTAAGCATCATAATGTTGCTATTCTTTTTCACCTTACTTAAAGGACACTATTTATTGTTTCCATCCCATTCTTCCCGTGAACATGTAATAAGATGTCTAACAGTACTGGGTCGTCATCACATTTTTCATTTCAATATGATCCACACATTCTCTTTTGGGGACAGGTCAGGACTGCAGGCAAGCCAGTCCACTACCCGTACCCTTTCCACACTTGTTTACCGTTTATTGATATTATCCACTGTATTATCCACATTATTTTTTAAATATTTTTTCACATTTTCTCACACATTTATTGACAATCATCATTCCTCATCAAAGATTCTGCCTTTCCTGGATGTTGCTTTAGTATCAAACCATGTTTACGATCACCTGTTTGGAATCACATCATTATTTTTGAAAAAAAAAAAAAAACCTTTTTTTTTAATACTTGCAGGCATGAAGTGCAGGAATAAATATTTGGAGACAAAAATATGGGGTTCAAACTGTCTGCAATCAAATAAAAGTTTGGGGTTGTAAATAATAAT
Organism: Microcambeva bendego; assembly: GCA_034509265.1. NCBI lineage: Eukaryota > Metazoa > Chordata > Actinopteri > Siluriformes > Trichomycteridae > Microcambeva > Microcambeva bendego. The sequence goes on from JAYDZG010000010.1 coordinate 11,612,639, forward strand.
TATGTTATAATGTGTTACTAACCTGCAATCCAATCCACAGCAATCCCCTCCACTCTGCTGATGCCAGTGGTGATAATGTGTTCTCGCCATGTCTGGTCCCGTTTGGCTCTGGAGATGCGGTTCATGCCCATATCTGTCCAGTAGACTGTGTCATTGCCTGCAGACAGGAGGTCATATTTCACAACAGGAGCCTAGACACTTGCATATACTAAATATCTTACACCTCTTTCACATGGAACAGCAGATGTACTGTGTTTGAACAAAACAGATGTGGGTGATGCCATTATTCTTGTCAATGCATTCAACAATCCACTTGTGTCATTTCAGTACATCATATAAATACTTTTTTTATACTCTTTTAAAATCACAACTGCTTATAATCACAAGTAATTTCCACACATTAGCACTTCACATATGTATTTAGCTTTGACGAGCTAAACCTGACTGAAGTCCTGCCATCTTAACTCAGCAGAGATTACAATGGACAAATGTGTTTTTTTTGGTGTGAAGGTGATAATGTAATGTATTTATATGTAGTCAATTAATCTTCTGCTGCTTGTGGATCCCAGATTATAGTCAAGGTGGGTGTTTTGCTCTTCACGCCTCCTCTGACACGTGCACAGCATTTAACAGACCCCTATATTACCCATACAGGCGCCTCTTTATGTGCCAAAAAGGATCGCTACACAGCATTCGAAGACCCCTACCAACGTACTCTGGTAATTATATCTGCTATGCAACACTGAGTTTAGAACTGATTAGTTTAGAATCTTGGCACTGCTGTGGTAGAGGAATACCCAGCTACACTACCTGGGTGGCTTTGTCAGTGATCATTTGACCATTTTTGGTACATGGAGGGAGAAGTTCATTGACGTAGTAGTAAGTTGTGTGTCCTCATAAATAAATGTGTGTGTGTGTGTGTGTGTGTGTTTACTGACTTACAATTGTTTTGGATCCCATTGTCTGCATTCTTCTGGCTATGCTATTCAAATGCATCTAATAGTTGGGTACTTGCTGTAATTTGTTTGATGACCTTCAGTCTCAGTAAATTGAATGCTAACAAAATGCACAATGTGGGTGCAGATAGAAATGCCAGCTTGCACAGAATTGCATTTCATCATTGTCACCTTTGCACATCTAGCACTTTGTGACTGTGCTTAGAAAGCAAACAAATTTAAGCTAAAGCTCACAGATTTGAACCTAAACAACACAATACATTCAGACATCCCCTTTATGCGTAGCTTTCTTTGTTCTGATTAAATTTAGCCTTCTACCTGCACAGCTTTTTTTGTGTTCATTGCTTTGGGGTTTATGAAGCAGAGAGTTTGTACTCTTCAAACTACAGCGACAGTATCTTATTTATATATATTCTTTTCTGATAAAACATGCGATCCCTCTATTAAAACTTTTATACAGCATATATACTTCATCATTCCCAGCAAGGTCACTTAAAAGGGCATGCTTGTTTACTTTTATAGAGTTTCTGGACTTTATTTATGTGCGCAGAGAAGTACCGTTATTAAATTAATATCTGAAGAAGCTACACAACTTTGGGGTTAGGATTGAGGTCAGTTATCTAATGATTCATTAAACAGTAGATTTAAACACCAAAAAAGGCCATTTGAAAACTTTAAAACCAGTTGCCCAACATGTTGAT
>JAYDZG010000010.1:11627926-11638535 GCA_034509265.1 Microcambeva bendego
TGTCCAGAGTTTTTCAAAGCTCTGGATGTTTTGGAGCTGTCTTGGCCGACACGCCGTTTCAATATTGAATGGCCCTCGGGGAAAGTGCCTCTGGATTGGCAGACTGGGGTGGTGTTGCCTCTTTTTAAGAGAGGTTACCAGAGTGTGTGTTCCAACTACAGGGGAATCACACCCCTCAGACTCCCTGGTAAGGTATTATCAGTGCAAGTTCTGTCCTGGTTGTGGTCTCCAGGATCTTAAAGGGTTCATGGTAGTTTGCCCAACCAGACCATTTGTGCTTTATGGATTTGGAGAAGGCATTGTTCTTTTTCCGGGTGTTCTGTGTGAGGTGCTTCATGAGTACAGGGTACATGGCTCCTTGCTACAGGCCATCCAGTCCCTGTACAAATGGAGCAGGAGCTTGATTCATATAGCCGGTAGTAAGTCAGACTTGTTTCCAGTGAGGGTTGGACTCCATCAGGGCTGCCCATTGTCACAGATTCTTTTCATAACCTTCATGGACATCATTTCTAGGTGCAGCCAGGGGATGGTGGGTGTCCAGTTTGCTGACCTCTGGATAACATCACTGATATTTGCAGATGATGTTTTTGGGACATCAGGCTGCGAATAGCAGATCTTGCAGGATCAGTTTGCAGCTGAGTGTAAACCTGCTGGAATAAGAATCAGCAGTTCCAAATCTGAGGCCATGGTTGTCAGTCGGAAAAGGGTGGAAAGCCCTCTCTGGGTTGGGTATGAGCTCTTGCCTCAAGTGGAGGAGTTTAAGTATCTCAGGGTCTTGTTCATGAGTATTGGGGTAAGAGGGAGCGGGAGATCGACAGGCGGATCATCGTGAGGTCAGCATTGATGCAGCCTCTTTACCAGTCTGTTGTGGTGAAAAAAGAGCTGAGCCACAAGGCAAGGCTCTCGATTTACTATGTTCCTACTCTCACCAGTGGCCATGAGCTTTGAGTAATAACCAAAAGAACATCATCACAAATACAAGCGGCCAAAAGGAGTTTCCTCTGCAGGGCATCTCAGAATAGAGCCCCTACTCATCCACACAGAGGAATCAGTTGAGGTGGACTGGGCCTCTTTACTTAGGTTGCTGCAATGTGACACAAACCCCTGACAAGCAGAAGATAAAAGATGGATGGATAACTTATTACCTAAATGAAACTGCTTTTTGATGAAGAGAAATGACAAATATGAAGTCCAAATATCTTAAAAAAGACTCTAGTTCTCTCTGGGGCATTGGTTTTAGATGACCCAGATGCAGTGTTCGGAAAAGCTAATCGATTTCACCCATTTTGTAAAGGGCTTGGAAGAAGATGTTTGTTCCAGACCAGTTCAATACTCCTGATTAACCTTGGATGAGCTAAATTGCAACTACAGAATTCTAAAAGGCTTATTTTTTATCACTTTGAGCAGGTAATTAGCAAATGAGAGATCAATATGGTCGAAAGCAAGATTATACATTACAATGAGCTTTTGCTGCAGCGAAACCATGGATAGAAGGAATTTGATAGAAACTCCCCCTAATACCAGATGGATCGTCACCCATCTGTTGGTATGAAAGGATGAGAAGTTTGAAAAGCAGATCTCTGTCAGCCTGTTTATTTGCATGTTGTGACTCCTTCTTATTGCTTTTTTAGTATTATTTTAAGAAGTTAACTATCAATGAATTGAAAAAATGGATTAATTTTGCATACTTTTATTACACTGTACACATATTTCGAATTTGTATTAGTTTTAAGAAAATACTGCATCTATGTTTTATTAGATGTCATACGAATTCAATACAAATGCCATACACATGCATTAAGATAATAAGTCAAATTAATTATTTGAATTATTAATTTATTTTGAATTAATTTGAATGTGAAATACATGGTGGAAATACACTAAAATATATTCCGTTTCATATTTACATTTTTTTGTGTCTCAGCCATAACAAAAGCTAACAGGTGTCATTATCGTTTATATAAAATTCATTGTGTGCTTTAAAAGCAACATAAATTAACATTTTCTGTTCCAGCATTATTGTGCCTCTTTACACAAAGCAAGGTCTGTAAAATATATAAGGAAATCCTTGGTTTATCAAAACTCAAGATGATGATCTTAGATGAAAATATCACATTCACAACATTTTAATACCCCTGGTTTTGAAATGGGATGACCAACAAAATCATTGTCCTTCTTACTTTCGACAGCTGGGGCAGTGTTTTGGTTTATGCATCCATGTACAGCCCTACTTGCTGATTATCTTTCCGAGAACAGACTGGATCTCACAGAAAGACAATATTCCATGTGTTTGTTTGTTTTATTGGAATTTTAAAGTCATGGTTTACACTTTGGTAACATTCATGACAGGAAACGGTTATTCATTATTTAATCAGTTCACACATTTATATCAATATCGTATTTCCAATTTACCTAAGTTGCATGGGTAAACCCATGAGTAAACCCATGCAGGCTTGGGGAGAACATGAAAACTCCACAAGGAAAGGACCTGGACCGCCCCATTTGGGAAGAGAACAAGGACCTTCTTGCTGTGAGGTGACAGTGCTACCCACTTAGCCACCATGATGCCTCATGGCTAGAAATGTCCAACAGTAAAGCAAGACCATGACCTCCAAGTACTACCCAGGTTCCTTAATTGCCAAGACATTAATTCAGTTGGGCATCTGGAAACCTCCTTCATTGTGTTTACTCTATGGATCATTCCTGCACTGTGGGATGCACATTATATTTTCACCAACCAACAACCAAATGTGACTTCCTTAATGAGCTATGTGCTTCAGCGATCAAAAGTAGTTCATAGTAATGTGATGGTGTACATATCGATGTAGAAGGCGAGAAATGTAAAAGGGTGCAGAGATAAATGTGATAAAAGTAATAAAACATTTTTGTTGTTACTGGTTCCATGACAGAAGGTTATAAAATGTATTATGACGGATTGTTAAACATGTGTATTTATAGATTTACTGTATTTTTATTTATTTATTTATTTATTTATTTCAGTCTGGCATTATCAGGCAGATATGGTACCATATTTGTTTGTCTCTGTCTGCTTCATGGCTCTTAAAATAAATTAACTCCCCTTTTGACACCCCCCCTCCCCAATTATTCCACATTGTGCTAATATGCACAGCTCACGAATTAAGTGAACACTTAATCACTATGTACCACCAAGTCAATTAAACTTCAAGGAATATCAATGTCAGGCAGAAAGCATAAGCAATTGTAAATCAATTTTACCTGCTTTAGTGCAAATGAAATAGACAAGAGCAAGAACCCAAAAAAAGGTTTCAAAGGTGGTGGCTACAGACACTTTCTTACTTTCTCACTCTTCTCTCTTTATCAATCCTAACTGATTCTTCTTTGGGCAGCATGGTGGATTAGTGGGCAGCACTGTCATCTCTCAGAAAGAAGGTTCTGGGTTTGATCCCCAGATGGGGTGGTCCGGGTCCTTGCATGTTCTCCCCTTGGGTTTCCTCCGGAGATTACCTAGAGACTTAATTGCCTTGTAGGTGAATTGGTGTGAGTGTGTGTGTGTGTGTGTGTGTGTGGCTGTGATGGATTCGTACCGCTTCCAGGGTGTTTCTGTGTGCCCATTGAATAAATGGGATAGGCTCCAGTGATTGGGTAAGTAAAGAAAATAAATAAGTGTTTCTCTTCTAGTTTTGCATTTTGCTAGTGTCCTTGATAATACTGGTGGCGTGATGTGGTGCCAGCTTCTACAGTATGGCCATGACACAAAGGTTTGTGACCATGATACTTGCTACTGCATTCTGTAGAGAAAACCAAAATTGGCAGGTCCACCATCTGCTCAATGAGCCTGGAGATGCCAAGGTGAACGCTATTCTGCTTTCCACATCACCATGACTGTTTGGGATGGCAGTGGATCACTGACATCCTTGGATGGTAGCTCAATCTCCACATAAGATCCAAACCTTATATTATATATTGGGAGAAAACTTCCTGGTTTGAACCTCAGTGTTACCACCAGTTGGCTGGGCATGACCCAAGGCTATTTGGCATATGGCCTTAAAACCATACCAAATCCAGCAGGGATAGTCAAAATGATTCAACTGATGTTATTTGAATCCAGACAAACATACATTGATGATTTTGTCTTCAACTGAGCATTGTTACATTACTTTTTTTTTTTTTTTTGAATACACAATTTATATCTATAAATATTTTCACTTAAATATTTTGATATCCAATGTGTTATTTATTCTGTGTGTTCTCTTGACTTTTTCTTCTAAAGAAATAGCTTGAATGATTGTTTGTTAGGTTATATATTTAAAGCATTTAGTAAAAAGTTACTAAAGAGTTGCTAAACAATAAAGCACACAAAAATACTCTCCAAACACTACCCACTCAAACACCCACACACAAGCCTGTATATGTATCCTTCCACCCTCAGGCTCACCTAGACAGGGACACATCGATAGATATGAACACACACGTTTATGCAAAAGTTCAATTGTGCACTTCAGAGGTACAAGGTCTAAGTAAAACCCTTGTGGAGAACAAATAATCATGGTTTTCAACTATAACCATCTGTCTTGAACACTTTTATCAGTTTGCACAGACAAGTTTGCACAAGTGCCTTTAAAAGCTACTATGTGATCGAATGGCTCCAAACCAAATCTAAGAAAAAACAAAATAGATTTATGTGTGGTTGGGGTAAAATAATAATAATTGTAGACTAGAATATAATGCAATACCTATATTTTTTTATATTTGTACGTACAGATGAACAGTACAACAAAATTCTTTCTTCGCATATGCTAACTGGTTTGGAGCCTAGGATCAAAGCTCATGGTCAGCCACTCTACAGCCTCCCTGGATCAGAGAGGGTTAACAGAAGAACCACTGGAAATTTCAGATCTTGAACACATGACCGTCTCTTTTTTTCTGAAGACTCTGAAGGCCATCAACCCTCTTTTGTTGTGCATATATTTGCAGCTAACCCACAGACCCACATCCCCAACTACACTGTTTTTACTCTAAAGTGGACAAAGATAGAGACAGAGAAAATTTTACCAGAGAGAGAAATAAACAATTACTGTCATTAATAATTTTCTAATTACTGATGCAATTTGAATGCTTTCTTTTCACTACACAGATTACAGCCATTCAGCCATCTTCACACCCATTGCAGAGTTCTACCACTAAAATAATTTCTCTAACACAGGTGTTTTCTAACACAGCATCCTAATAAATATATATAATGGTGAACATTCTATAATGTTGGGAAGATCACTATGGAGTTTGCAGCAAACATACCAGTCTGGGTGTGTAATAAGTGTTAGATAAAAAGCTACAGTTACATTTATGTATATACAGCGTATCTGGAAATTATTCATAGCACTTCATTTTTTCCACATTTCGTTACGTTACAGCTTTATTCCATAATGAAATTCACAGTGTTTGCCTTGACACTCAAAACTGAGCTCAGATGAATATTGTTTCTACTGACATTATTTGGAAAGGCAGACAGCTGTCTATATAAGGTCCCATTGTTGACAGTAAATGTCAGAGCACAAAACAAGACACGAAGTCCAAGGAATTGTCTGTAGGCCTCCGAGACAGGATTGTATCAAGGCACAAATCTGTGGAAAGGTGCAGAAACATTTCTGCAGCATTGATGCTCACAATAAGCACAGTGGCCTCCATAAATGGAAGACGTTTGGAGCCACTAGGACTCTTCCTAGAGCTGAACTCTGCTGTTTATTTTAATTATTAAATTTGCAAAAAATTAAATCAATATTTTTATTCACTTTGTCATTATGGGAAAAAATGAATGTAAACCAATATGGAATAAGGCTGTAACAACAAAATGTGGAAAACCTGAAGTGCTGTGACAACTTCCCAGATGCACTGTACATACATTTTACCTATACTTTTGTAAAATTCCAATGTGTAAATTGTTTCACTAAAAATAAATAAATAGAATATATATATATATATATATATATATATCAGGATGTTGGCTTGTGTACTTCTGTCCCTTTTTTCCTACTTAATTGAACGAACTGGGCAAAAAACACATCTGTAATGTAAGTAAGCACACTTTATAATGTCTCACCCTGTGCTCTGACCCCAGCTTTCCAAAAAGTTGGGATATGTGAAAACAAAATGTGTTGTGCTATACACCTATACACAGGCTATTCTATTATATCAACAATGAAATCCAACTTCACAAAGGATCTATTAGTTGTCCTACACAAAGAGATAATATGTCTTCTGTGCAGACTAGGAAGGCCCTGCAAAAGTAAGAGAAAGCATTTTCTTCCTGTGACAAAGACAGACTAATTGTGATGGATGGCACCAAGTAAGAACTTCATTTTGTCATTATTCTGTAGCCTGCTACTTCTTTAAAAGTACGCCATTAGTCTTTCAGGTGGCCTCTATTCAGCTTTTTATAGGAACTTAAAATCACAGTCAGAAATGGCCTCAACTGAAAGCCCAGTTCTTAGCACGATTAAAATGGAGAGTTATAAATCGCACTAGCACACCTGCAAAAAACATCCTCTGTCAGTAATTACAAAGTGAATCATAACCAAAGTGTGACTGCCCTATATGATTTTTTTTGTAATCGTGGCCATGGTTACTTATAGAGTATTCAACTGTACTCTATGTCTTAATTCAGAACATTATTAAAATACTACACCAGACTGGATAACATTATTATGACCACTTCCCACTTTCACAACAACTGCAACACATACCTCATGAGAGTAGGTGAGAAAGGCACTAGCAACCCATTTTCCATCCTTGCATACCCACACCCATAGCTGGATTCATACTCATAGCCATACTTTAATTTGTTTGTTAGGATTTTCACGTCATGTTTTACACTCTTTGCTTGCATCCATGACACTTTGTTTGTTTATTAGTTATTCAATGTCATATTTGATGACATACATGACACACACATGATAGTTATTCATTACGCAAGTTTCATCACTAAACAAGCTTTTATCAAACACTCTCTAGTGGTACTTTAGGTGGGCTAAAGACTGTTTATTGTAACAAACTACACATTAAAGAAACACTAGACATAAATGTACAGCTGTTCTAATCCCCTTTGTTGATACCACTGCCATATGGAAAGATGACTAATTAAAGTCATTCATCCAGTACAATGTAAATGGTATGATTAAAAAGCAGATGCTTTTTATCACTTGTATGTCTACACAGACAACCACTCTTTATTAAAATGCTCCATCTGGAGAAGAATCAATCATACAAACTTATTTTCTGGCTGTGGGCAAGACCATTTACTCTAAGGTCCTAATTTAGTTTCCCCCATGTTGATGAGCTACATTGCCTCCAGTGGTGTACCTAATGTGAAACAGGTAAATCTCATTTGGGTTTTGTGTTGTATTGTGTTACTTTCCCACAGCTCATTATTTTTCATTTTTTAGCATAATTCCAGCAAGTAAAGATTTGCTGGGTGTCATGTGTCATCTAATATTTTTGCTTTTTTCACTTATTTTCCATCTACACAAATGATCCTTTTCAGCAGTGCAAAGTAGTCAGAAACTGAACCTCAAACCAGAGATGCATGAGGACGTTAAGAAACTAAAATCCCAAAATACAAGTAAAAAAGAAAATATTCAGGACAAACAAAACACAGTAGAGCCAGTGTGATGTTGCATATTGTGTCCTCAGTATTAAACCCCAGTCACACCAGGTTTTAGTAAATCAGATTTGGCCCGCATGAGACATAAATAATTTACATCATGGGTGGAATATCAATTTATTATTTGTTTTAAATGGACTGCTGTTTTAAAATTTGTATAGGTTTCAGTTAAAATGTGTGCATGTGTGTGTGTGTGTTCAGCTTTATCATAGTGTTTTGATATAAATGCAATTGATATTGTGTATTTAAAAGACAATCTTTAGTTAAGGAGAACAGAACACTGTATGTAAAAATTATAATTTACGTCACCATTATGATACTAAACACAGAGAAATCCAAGAACGAAGTATAGTGTCAAATTTGAAGCTTTGCTAGCTAAATTGACAAAGCAACAAGGACTTTTTATGAAGTTTTACATATTCAGGAATAGCATTTGGGTCTCACATTAAATGCATATGAGCTTTTATTTCCAGGTCTTTACATCTTGATCTGCTACAAAGTTCAGAATAAAGCACTTTTGGTCAGAACCCAGCCAATTTTACTTGTGAGCAAAAGTATTGGAACATGTGACTGTCAGTCATGGTTTGTTGCCCAGGTGTGTCCTTTTACACTGATTTTTTAGGTAGGAAATAGCACTGAAAATCTAAACTTTTGTGTTTTGGCATGAAGTCTGTGCATTTATAGTTCGAGTTAGAAGAAGAAAGTCATCACTGCTGGTTTTTCAAAGAGGGGAAGCTCATTGTCGGCTTACATCATAAATTGTGTCAATTTATTTATACATAAATTCTGCCCTTCATTCCTTTTTAAGAAAATGGCCTGTGATCCCATCGTACTAAGTAGGCTTTTTTCAGTATTTTCACCAAGCATACCAAGAAACGAGTTGCCATTTCGACTTCCCTCACAAAATCTGCTATGAGACTGAAGCTCCGAGTGATTAAGTGACGTTGTGTGGCTCAAAAAAGATGTCAATCAAAACGGGATTCATCCTTTTGACTGATCCTCCAATCATCTTACAGCCCCGCTCACAGCCCAGCTCACCCCCAGGGATGCAGAGCGTCCGGGGCGGGACAAAATCGTAGCATGTATCCAATGACCGATGAGTTTCAAAGCAATAAAAAAAAAACTGTTTCATGCAGTCCCAGCGAAGTGAAAAGACACACGGCTTCAACAGACAAATGCAGTGATGCTACAGGAATGTATGAGAAGTAAACAAAATCGAGTCAGTCTTGATGCATAGTATACATTTAAACGTACGAGAAAGTGCCCTACCTATTGCTTTGGCAGCCGTTGCAAAGAACGCAAAAACAACAAAATAATAAAACCCTGAATAATGCTATGAGTAGCTTTGTGGAGAACAGGAAAATTAATTTTGTCTGATTGTAAAATGGTTACAACAATGGTGATGTAAAGTCTGCATCATGATGTGACATTAGTAAGATGGCAGATGTAGTACATGTGAGGTTTTGTGCATACTGATCGAGTTTGCACTGCCTACAATTTAACACCTACTGTAATTATGTGACCACTAAGCAGACAACTTAGTAAAAAAAACATACATTTAACGATACATTTAATCAGTTGATGTTAATGTTTGAAAAAGGATGCCACCAAAGAGGCTCTGTGTGGACAAGAGTGAAGACCCATGTGCAGTTATAACCATTTATATTACAGTCTGGTTCCAAAGATCCAAATAATCATGATTCATCGAGTACTAATTTTCTCATTATTACTTTAATGAGAGAATTAGTACTTGATGAATCATGATTATACAGCACATAATGTGGGATTAGCCACTGCGCTATTAAAATTGTTTAGCTTTCCAACGCTGCACAACACTTGGCCCTGAACTGGTGTCGTAGAATAATGTAAAAGCTGCCTCACTTACCCATAACTGCCAGAGCTGAAGCTTTAGTTAAATCCTTTTTCACTGTCTCTATCACTTCAAAGCCACTGCCATCCAGATTACACCTGTTGATCGTGCAGTTAATGGAGCTAATCCAGTAAAGTTTGCTGACTGGAAAGTCGATTGACAGTCCTACGAGGAAAGTAGGTATAGTATAATTAACAGGTTTAACAAGGGCATTTTTGCTAAGCATTTTAAATAGAGTATTTTTAAGTCAGAATTATTTTTATTTGTGCCAATACGTAATGCAACAATGGTTTTAATTTCTATGCTTTACTATTCCTCCTTTCCAGACTAATGGATGGGTGGACTAATGTAATGGTATTTTAAAAAAGAGCATTAAACAGTTACAGCTCATTCACAATGCTAATGTAAAACGTAAAATCTAAAAATCTCTACACTGGCTTCTGGTTTGTTACAGAATAGAGTTTAAAGTTTTGTTGCTAGTCTGTTAATCACGGAACAGTTAAGGGCCAAAATATATCTCAGACATGTTTAGAGAATATAAATCAAATATCTTCGAATGAGAGATGGAGAGGTCAGCTAGTCGAGTTATTATAACTGCCTCAAGTGTAGAAATGTCCAGGTTAAAAACTTTTCTATTCCCTCGTGCCTCTGATTGGGCTCTAGATTTTGCACTTTATTTTGTTTAAAGCTTTTAATGTACTTCATTTTTATAACATTTATCTCTTTTGTTTTAATGTCATGTTCACTTGTAATTGTTGTTAATGCTTTTATTTAGATTTTTTGAGCACTTTGAATTGCCACTGTGTATGAAAGGTGTTGCAGAAACAAACTTGCCTGGCCTTACTTCGGTGAGATGTTGTACTTACATAACCTTAATTTTTTTAAATCACAAACACTGTTCTAAGACCACTTACAAAATACATTTGATTTATATCTATTTTTTAAATGGAACACAGATAGCTGAAGTATAATTCTGGACAAAAATCACTTTCTTTACTTAGTTTATCCAATTAGGGTTGCAGGGGAGTGCTGGGGCCTATTTTAGTACTTTATTGGGCACAAGGCACATACAAACACCATGGACAGTCAATCGCAGGGCA
>JAYDZG010000010.1:11661831-11686821 GCA_034509265.1 Microcambeva bendego
TTGAATTTTCAGTTAAGGCTAAAACTTTTTGCAACTACGCCCAAAAGACCAGGACAACAAGCCGGACAATGGTAATGAAGGCTTCACCTCCTGTGTCTGAAAGCTTCCCTCTGTATATTTTGTCCTCCACCACATCTGTCCAGTACAGCAGGCTGTGGTTGAAGTGGAAGTCCAGAGCGATGGTATTTCTGAGCCCAGGCACAAGCAGGCTGTAGTCCCGCTTGTGAAGGTCAATTCTCCGGATCTCATGCCGAATGGAAAATATAATGAAGGCTTCAAAGGGATCTGAAACCAAATAAAGAGACAAACAAGAAAGGGACACGTCGTCATATCACATTCAACAAGCCTAAGCAGACCAATTAATGTTGCAGTTTTAGGAGATAAAAAGTCGGTTATGCTGTGCATATGCTTTTTTTAGGGCTCGACCCCCAGCACATATCACAGATGCTAACTGTCGTCCTTCGACTAATGACCCAATTTTGATTGCCCGAGACAATTTAAAAGCCTTTGGCAGGCATGCTGCTGTAAAGACATTAGCTCTCACTGGAAATCTCTCGATTGTGTATCCTGCTGTCACTGGATTATTGCTCGTTTTATTGCTTTGTGCACTGAGCACATACACCACATAAAGCTCAAAATGCCCGTAACCCTGCTATGAATTCATTAACAGCTGCAAAAGCAAATGAGAATATTAAGTAAAATTGTACTTAGGTATTAAATACACACAGTATGATTAAAATTATTAGGAAACCTGACCACATTTCAAAGCAAAGGGTATAAAACTAGTGACATTTATGTGCCCATTTTAGCTAATGAACTTGTATATGTTGTGGGAATTTGTGCCTACTTATTGAAATGCACATCATCTTAATTATAGATCTGTTGACTGGGGCTGAGCCTAGAGCTTGTTGCTGATGTAGGTCTAGAAAGCCTCAATATATGTTCCACTTCATTGAAAAGCTGTTGAGCGGGGGTGATGTCATGAATCTTTGCTGAATTTTGTCTAGAAAGCCTCAAGAGATGTTCCACTTTATTTCATAGCTTGTGAGTGGGACTGAGCTCAGAGATGATGTTGGTCTAGAAAGCCTCAGCTGATGTTCCAGGTCATTACAAAGCTGTTGAATAGGGCTGACCTCAGAGCTCTTTACTGATGTTGGTCTAGGAAGCCTCGAGAGATGTTCAAGTTCATTACAAAGCTGTTGAGTGGAGCTTAAACAGTGCGTGGAATGGAATTCAATTCAAAGCACACCAAAGTAGAGTTCTGCACTCCCCCGGGACATGGGACCCGCCCCAATATCTTGCGGCATGAGGGCGGGAGCCAAAGTAAAACAAGCAGGAGTAGGCTCACGGGACTAAATGTAATTGTTATTTGCATTTAATCAATCCGACAATGTGGGTGCGTGACCGCATATATGCATGCATTCAGCACTGAGAATAACTCAATAAGAAATGTAATTCTAAAATGAAGTTCATGAGGATAACATCCGCACAACAGGCACTCTGTTGTTGCAAAGAAAAAGGAAGCAGTTCTCCCAAGTTAATAGCCAATGCACACAAAAAAACCCATATTAATGATAAATATCATAAAGCTCCTGGTGTGTCGACGGACAGACACACACACACCAACAAACACGCAATTTCAGCATCTACAATTCACCCGAGGAAAGGAAACTCGACAGCCCTCTCCACTGCGCTGCCCTAATAATTATTATTTATAATCTATTTTGCTTATACCTATTTTGTTTAAATAAATACAATTGATACAAGGGATGAAAACAAGTGGGAGTGGGTTGAAAAAAATCAGTGAAGCCCTCTACACCAAAAACGCACACAGTAATAGATCGTAATTCTGGTAAGTAAATAAAATGATTTGATAAATAGACCAAATGTTTATATAAAGGGGCATTAAATGGTGTACTGGTGCACAACCGTATTGTATTTGGACATTTTAAGGTGCTCACTTTGGAGCTATTTGATCACTGCGTTTGACTCATTTCTCCTTCACTGAAGTGTTTACACACCTTCACAGTGTGAACCAACAGGTCAGTTTCCTCTGCTGAGAAGCGTTGGACAAGTTCAAGTTCAAGTAGCTGCGCCGCTTAAATAGCAACCCCACCCCAAGTCAGACAGCACTGGACACTTTAAGGAAATGGCAAGTGACAGGCTGATTGGTTTATTATACGTTACACCTTAAACACACCCACGGGTAATTAAGAGACTTAGTACATCCCCTTTTTCATTTTTCGTGTCGCCCCAAAATCAAGCCGCGTGGTGTGTGGTTGACGACTCGCCATTGATCACTTTAATAGGGCAAATTAAGTCTGAAGGTATTTCCCCATAGGGATTTTTTCCCAACACATTAAAAATAACAAAGTAATATAAAACACTTTAATACAATTGAAAACATTAAAAAAACAAAATTATAATAAAACCTGCACTATTTTCACTTCTTTACTATTGTGGATGCTAAATCATTCTCAGCTCAGTAAAGGCACATTCACATGAGAAATTACAAAATAATGTTTAAGTGTTCCAGTATCAATCTTTTAGTACATCAATCCATGTTAATTTTATTTATTTATTTATGTATTTATATAATAATGAGCATTTTAGATCTGGAAAAGCTAATTCTCACTATTTGTCAGAGCCCAAGCTACAACACATTGTTAGTTGTCTCATGTTTACACTTAATTCACATGATTCACTTAATTTCAAGATTTCACCACACCACTCAAGCCGAGAACAAAGCTCTTCAGTGTTTTACTGGTAATTTAAAATGATCTACATTTCTGAACACGCTGAGTTTAAGGGAACATCCATTTTCTCAAATTTCTCCATGAAGTGCATCAAGTTTTAAATATTTTGATTTAGGAGACATCACGTTATAAGATAACAATGTATTTGGCAAAAATAAAGTCGCAACCCACTGTTTTGTGTGATGTGTTGGATCCTGTTTTTTCCCCCAAGCATGATTCACTTACCTGTTACCAGTTTACTGGCATATTGTGAAATGTTGTGAATGTCATAACATTTTTACTCTTATTTTTGCAATTGTCTCGGTTTTTGAGTGTGGTGGTCACATCAAATTTCAATTGTGCTTCCATACAAAAAATACAATACAGCAGATCAGTAAAAAAATCTTTTCTTTGGACTGTTATATAAGAATCAACTAGAATTAACTCTTTTATTAACTTCGAAGTGTATAAAAAAACAAGATTAGTGTACTCGATGACAAAAAGATCCTGTGGTTACCAGTGCTGTGACAGCTTTCTCCGTCTGGTGCCAGCTTCCAGCCAGGGTGACATGAACACTTGACTGTGGTTTTAAACTGCTCACATATCTGACTGCACATCAGGTGTCGAGTACAGTAGTCCAGCACTTCACAGGTCTTGTTGTCTGATGCCAAGTGGAGACCAGTAGGGCAGGAACAAACCACTCCAATACTGGGAGCCACGTTACACTGGTGACTGCAGCCCCCATTCCCCTGTTGGCATTTGTCTAAGTAAACAGAAAGGAAAGAAGGGGTACAGTTTTAAATCTAAAAAGATCACCATACTTGAAAGAGGGTTGTAACCAGAGCTAACATATATCCATTCCTGCATTTCATGCCTGCAACATATTGCTTCTAAGTTTAATTTTAGGAGTGAAATGTATGAGGTTAAATACAATAAGTTGGGAAAGCATGGTGAATAAATAATAAATGTAACATATTGTTTCTTAAATTTACTTATGTGGTTTGTTTTATTGAAGAGAATTTAAAAAGATATTTTGTCTAGTCATCTTAATTTCGTCCATTAATAAATGTTGATTCCTGCATTAAAGGCCTGCAACACATTTCAAGCCCCCATTGGAAGTTGGAATTGTAAATCATTTACCACACTTAAGATTAGACACATATGATACCAAGTGATTTAGGGCATTATTTTAGCAATCTATGGCGAGCCATCAACCATGCACCGCACAGCTTGACTTTGGGGTGTGGATTTGGATTTTGCTATATTAACGACATAAGGCATTTGTCTCAGGCTTTCCTGGATGCTTTTTTTTATTAAACCATGAATACAATCACCTCTTTGGAATCACATTTTTAACCACATCACTAGCCCTAAATTTCGTAATGTTTTGCAGTCTGGAAATGCAGGAGAGAATGTTTATTAATAATGAAATTAATTTAAGCATAAATAATCTGAAGTATATAGCGTTCAAGTAAATATGATCTCTTGTTGTATATGAATTTTGTATTTGGTGCATGCCTCAAAGTCATGTTCCATGGACAGCCCCAGCAGACCATGCAAGTCAGTAGCAGATGGCCTCAATTCCTTAAAAAGGCGAAGCTGCTTTCATTTAATAGCATTTAAACGCTGTTTTTCCAAAAAAAAAATCACTGGCAATCTGGCAATGGTGTACAAGAAACCTTCTGATCACTAAACAATTAATATTTACATTTTCAGCATTTAGCAGGCTTATCCAGTGACTTACAGAAACGCTATGACAGTCCAAAGACACAAATAGCCTTTTTTTGCTTTAGGCTAAACATTTTTTTAGTAAGTGCATGTTATTGCTTAGCCTAAATGTTTAGCAATCATCCCTTCAAGACAGTGAGAAACTCATCATACACAGATTAGGCATAACATTCAGACCACCTTCCTAATATTTTGTTGGTTCCCCTTTTGCATTTTCATCAAAACAAGCTTTAACTCTTTGCAATCTGAGCTACAGTAGCTTGTCTGTTGGATCAGAATATCACTATCCACATGACTATCACTGGTCTACATCTATTCCTTCCTGGGACCACTTTTGATACATACTGCAGACCACTGAACACCCAAGAAGAGCTGCAGTTTTGGAGATGCTCTGACTGTCGTATAACCACCACAATCCGATCCTCATCCAGGGCAGAAATGTTTATCATAGATATTACCTAGTAATTACAGTCACAATTAAAAAAGTTATACCCCACATTGTGAATGTATTTTATTAGCAATATATTGTATTTAAAAAAATCACTGTATGCAATAAACCAATTTAAAAAATAAAAATAGTTCAGCACAACTAATATAACAAGTGATTTCTGCAAAGTATACAAAATGCCACTTAAAATGACAATTTTCAACCCTTTGGAAACACATCCAATAGTTCAACTGAATATGAATCGGTTTACTGTGATGTCTGATTGCATGTTAAAAATATTAGAAGCATATGAAGTCATATAAAAAGTTATGACACAACTTGCAAAACCCAGAACAATGTCAGAAGAGAAGACAGCACTATTTTATTTCTGACATTCAGTCAGAAGCATATTTCACACATTTAAAGTTTCAGGAATATTGGCTACATGACAGAAAGAGAAAGCTATCAAAAGCTGCCACCAGATGCCCAAAGAAGCAGGTTATCAAAAACCCTTGAGTAGCTGTAAAATACCTGCAGCGAGATTTGGTGGCAGCAGGCACTGAGGTTTTCAGTTTGCACAATGAAATGCATACAAAAGGCTGAAGGTCTAACCCAAAATGGTATACCTCTACTGACCCAAAAGCAATATTAGAAAAACCCAATATATTCTAAACCATATAAATAAGCATGCACAGATCCCTGACTTTAATGGCACTAAACACATTTGGGATAAAATGGCACTTTTATTGTGAGTCAGGTCTTTCTGGAAATCCAAATATGTGCAAGCTTATGGTCAGATGGCCATATACTTTGGGACAAATAGAATACCTCGAGCTTATGTAAATTTAACACGTACATTCCAAAAGAAGCCACGAATCATGGAAGAAATAAGAATTTTGGACACAATAATAAAAAAAAACTATAATTGTTCATTTTTTTTTATTTAAAGCACAAATTTTTTAACCTTTCCACTGTCACTCTGTAGAATCAATTATGAAGCGGAAGATGTCTTATTAACCAATCAGTAGCTGATCCTGGAACGGAGGCGTGAGTTGGGGCTTAGAAACTGAAGAGGTTAATTTAATATGAAGCACACTGCCCCTGGACAGCTAATGACTGGCTCATTTAGTTTTGTATGGATGCTAGGATGGTTGTGTTTCATTTTGAGAGGCGTTGGATCTACGTGTGTGTAGTGGGTGCTTTTACTTTGTATGCTCTCTGTTGTAGACACTGTTTCATTTGTAAATTGATTTGTAATAGCGTTTCATGTGTTGATAGATTTGTAAATTAGTGAAGTTCACTTTAAAGAGTGTAGCCTTCTTTCATTAATCTCTCTGTGTGCTGTTGTCCCTGCTACTGAAAAGGTTTCATGATCATGCAAGCTGATGTTTCAGTTAATAAAGTAATTTCATTGAAGATAAAACCAAGTCTTTTCTGAAATAACAGCACTTGACATGTTGGTTTTCTCTCCAGCAAAAAACACTTCCATTACATTTTTACACCGCTTACCACAGACCGGCTCGTATCACTGTACCCATGTTACTCCTCCATACATTCATAATGTCATTGATGCAGGTGGGTTTAAATAGTTACGGTGTAAGTGGTGTAAGTAGTTATAAGCAATAATAGTTTCTGTGTGGAGTTTGCATGAACATGCTGCACACAGGCATGTTTGTGAAAGAACAGGGTGCAGGTCAGGAGTACAGGTAGGGCCAGTCCAATAGAGAATTTGTGAGGAATTTGGAAATGAAAAATACAACAAGTAATTAAGATTTTAAGCTGCACAACATCTTAAGGTTTAAAGAAAGATTGGGACCAATGAAAAATCTGAAACATTAAATCACTTGGTGTCCTCGGTGCCAAAACGTCTTTTATGTCTGGTGAAAAGGAATGGCAACATTTCAAAGAGGTAACTGTTTAAATGCCCCATATACTGTCTGCAATCTTACACAAGTAACATAATGTAAGAAACTCTGTGTTATTTGAGTTATTTCCATGCTGCCCCAACTTTTTTCTGATTTGGGGTTCTAATAATAAAAATACATACATACATAAATAAAATAGTAATAAAAACTGAGCAATTGTAGAGCAGCTGCAGTATATTTAGTGTTATTACTCTTACACTTTAGCCTGTATGGTAGCAGTTATAACATTATGTGGTTCACCAGTGGTCGGCTGGTATTCCAATCCTTCAAGAAAAAGCTCAGATGAGGTACAATTCGATAATGCAGGAGGTTGAAAAGCATAGCTGCAAGAGGGGTTTTTTTCTCAGGAAATAAAAGTGTAAATCTCTACACCCTAATTAGGCTTGGCTAATCGATAGTTCTAGCAAAGTCTACAAAAACAACATTATGCTAATTCAGACACAAGAAGTGAAGTAGCAGCAAAATTACAAAAGTAACTGGCTTTGGGTAGTGCAAGCATGAAAATGGAACTACGCCAATGATGAGGATGTTTTTATTATTTGTAGACCTTAAAGCCAGATTAATTGTTAAATTCATACTTTCTGACCTTCAGATATTTCATCTGTTACACAATGCATTTTTCTTCTTGCACTCCTTTAAACATAGCAGCACCAGGTATTAAAATTGTTAAAATGACATTGTTTCAAGGACTCTGTTCTATCAGTGATTAAGAAGATCCCCACTGCACTGACAAGAATTTAATTTTCTCCTTGGGGGATCCTGAAACCCATGGAGAAGCAAAGCCATCTCTTCCCCGAGGGTACACGAGGGATAAGGCTTGATGTGCTGGCTCAAATCAATCAGCTCCTCAAGGTGCCACTGCATGATCTAATAGGCAATGAGAAGCCTGAGCCTCGGTGGGTCCTTTCATATTGCCGATGCGTCTTCTTTCTGCGCATGGTCAGTGGGCTCCCACGGGCTTCTCTTAGTAACATGCCTAAATGTACAAAAATGTCAGTCTCGTCACAGTCTAAAGGATTACACATCGGCGATTCTCTTGAGATTATTTTCACAGTGATGGCTACTGAAGCAAACCCATCATCGTAGGCTATTTCAGTCTGGCTGTCATTGCATTGTACCAATTTTGAACATGTGCTTGCGTTCGTTACACTAGCTCAAGGATAGAATTTAATACATGAACCAAGGGAACCCTCCAGGATATTGTCTGCTGCCTTAAATAGAGTATCTTCAGGGTCTGTTCAACCATGAGGTAGTAAACACAATACACATTGATTTGCTCCAGGGTGTATCAATCTTGTCACTGAGCACACACTGCGCTTTCTTACTGGTATTCATTATTGTTGCAATGTCAGATACTATCTGAAAGAAACATCAATGCACAATCAAATAGTGTAACCGGAGCCTTTTGCTCTCTGGGACCTAACAGAGGATCAGTACAGTTTACAGGATTTAAAAGGAAAAGGTAACGTTTTGTATTAAGGACATCGTTGTGTAATTCATACAGTTCCATCACATCTACAGTTCAGACCTGTCCCCAGTAGAGAATGTGTGGCGAATTCAGAGGCGACAAATATGACAATGGCAACTCTGAACTGTTGAACAGTTAAGACATGTTTGCTTGAACAATGTGTCAAAAAAACTGAAACATTTTACCACTTGGTATCCTCTGTGCCAAAACCTCTTAAGTGTTGTGAGAAGGAATGGTGACATTACAAACTAGTAAATGCTTTAATGTCATACTTTTTTAAACATGTTTTGCAAGACATTCATTCATTCCTTCGTTCATTCATTTATTGATTGTTAAAGCACTGCTTTGTCTTATCCAAGATTGAGGGGTGCAGTTTAGTTATTCTTATCCACATCCTTGTGTCTTCCATGTCTCTCCCCTCTCATAACAATAGAGTTGAAAACATGGGACAGGGGCATAATATACTTTCTATCAGAATACATCATTTCAGTATTTGTAAACTTATCGTCCACGTCAAACGGTAATACCAATGCTGCATTAAAATATAATATTTACCTCCAACTCACCACAGAACAATCTATGCTACACATGGGATTCCACCTGATAGTAAATTGTGTAGTGTGAGACCACCTAACACCAATCCATCTTGTAGTGCAACAACCACAATGACTTACAATACTCCGACTGCAAGAGTTCCATAATTTGACCAGACAAAGCATGAAAATATTTTAGGTTTATACTGTCAGCAATTAAAAAAGTCAAAGTAAATGTAAAAAACCTCCCAACATACTATGTCTACTTTATATGATCTGATGATTTCACATTACAATCACAGTATAAACTCTTTTCTGTCATTGTTTTCTAAGAGCATAGACTAATAAGCGGTTCTTAATTAGTAAAACATGAAGTAATGGATCACTGAAGGTGGGGTGAGAAAGTAGGCAGTGATGGAAAAGGTCCCGGAACATATAGACACAACAGTGCTTCAAGTGTCCACCTAAAATAGTAACAGTCTATGCAATAAGACAGACCTAGCTTTAATGGCACTGTACTTTTCTTTAAGAAAAGAAAAGACTTTTTTCGCTATTTCCAAATCTTACCATTGACCTTTTCCTCATGCATGAATACACAAAATGTGACGAAAACGTAATTATGTGGGAACTGCAATTACCTCTACAATCATGTACAAAATGAAGCATTTCTTTTTTTTGGAAAATGATGTTACACACAAACAACTAACACTGCATATTTTATTTTACTTTATTAATCCATCCCCATTAAAAAATGTCCCAGAGGTACTGGATCCACATACATAAGTTTTGTTATGCAGGAGCTCAAAATATGAGAGCTGACAGATCTTGTTACAGAAAGATCCTGCACAAATTAAGCACTGCCAACAAGCTTCAAAAGGAGCACTTACCACAAAAAGGGCCTTCATCAGACTGGTCAGCACAGTCATTCTTCCCATCACAGATCTGTTGAGGGTGCAGGCAGATTGATGTGTCATTAGCACAGGGGTGCGTTGGAGGACTGCACAGAGATGGCGTGCATGACTCCTCATCTGAATGATCCTCACAATCATTGTCACCATCACAAACCCAGTTCTTACTGATGCACTTTCCTGGAGAAAAAATAGGTAAACACAGATCATTTCAATGCCAATGAAATATATACACCTAGTGTACATTTGTACAAGATAAACAGAGGAGACTCAACTGAACTGAAAGAACTAATAGTAATAAAAAAAACACTTTATATGTTCAAATAGCAATATTTTTGACAGTAATTACAATCCATAATTACTTTTTGTGTCCTTGATAATATGACTACTATTACTACTTCTAATGATAATAATGTTCACTCTGTTCAGCCAACAGAAATGATGCAAGAAAAATAAGAAAATTTGCCCCGGATTATTTCAATGGCTACCGACCCATCTCTAACCTCCCTTTCCTTGGTAAGATTTTTGAACATGTAATCTTGGCTCAACTCAAAGAAAATCTGACATCCAATAACCTTTTTGAGCAAATTCAGTAAGGCTTTAGAGCACTGAAGTACTGAAATGGCAACCGACTCAGGTCAAGTGAACATCCTCATTCTCCTCAATCTTACTCTAGCATTCAACACAGTCTGCCACGATACTCTGCTGCATGGGTTAGAGACCTGGACTGTTATAACAGATATGACAATAGCATAGCTTTGATCCTATTTCAACTGTAGGCAACAGTTTGTCTCAATAGGTGGCTTTAGGTCCAATGCACATTTTCTCACTTCTGGTGTCCCCCAGGGCTCAGATCTTGGCCCCCTTCTTTTCATAATTTATCTGCTTCCACTTGGTGACATCATCCAACAGCATAGCCTGCAATTTCACTGCTATGCAGATGACATGCAGTTTTACATCTGAACTAAACTCTCTGACTCTCTGACTCTCTGACTCTCTGATTCTCTGATTCTCTGGGCAGTTGTCTGGTCAAAAACAACAACACATTTTCTAAAACTAAACAGCTGTAAATCTGAAGCTGTTATTATTGCTTCTACTTCTACCCTGTGGGAAATTGCTCAACTTACTCTATCCATCTAAGGTTTTATGTCTTCAATGGCCCAGGTTCGTAACCCTGGTGTGATCTTAGATTCCACACGTTTCCTTGGAGACCCACATCAATAACATCAGAAAAATATTCTGTGTCTGAAGCCCTCATACTTGCATTCATTACATCTCAACTGGATTATTGCAACTCTTTACTGGTTGGACTCCCTTCCATCAGCATAAGAAAACTTCAATATGTCCAGAATTTTGCAGCAAGAGTACTAGAGTACTTAAAAACAAATACCCCCAAATGCAAAATCTCCAATGGCTCCCTGTCCAATACTGAGTACAATGCACAATTCTGTTGGTTTATGAATCTCATCACGGTTTTGCCTTAGTTGCCTTTCTGCCCTGCTCACACATTACTGTACCTCACACCCATGCCTCTCTGCTGCCGCCCACTTGCTTTCTGTTTCATCAACCACACTCATTTACTGATAAAGCTTTCAGTGTTGCTGGTCCTAAAATATGGAACTTTCCCTCCGCACAAACTGATTGACTGAACTCATCTTTTTAGGATTGCATTTCCTAGTAACTTATTTTACTTTTTTGGTCTCTTAAACTTAGGGTTTTAGCTTCTTTTATCTCTATTCCTTTGTTTGTATTGTTATGTCTGAATTTATTTATTTAGGTATGTGTGTATGTATGTATCTTCTTTTTTCCTGGATTTCCTTACTGCTTTTCATTCAGTTAACCACATTATCATTCTAACTCTCCTGTGTGATATTGAGATTTATGTTACTGTTCTTTTCTGACTTAAGTCCTATCTATCTGAAAGACATTTCTTCATTTGTTTGGGTAATCATGTTTCTGCATTTCTCCACTTGGTAATCTCATATAAAGACATGGTCTTAATTTTCGCTGCTGCGCAGATGAAATTCAACTCTACCTTGCCCTCAATCCATCTACCACTTTCCCTCCTTCTTCACTCACCATGTGTAATCAAGAACTACAATCCTTGCTGCATTCAAACTTCCTGCTGCCTAATACCCTCAAGACGGAGCTTTTCTATGTGGGCAAAAAAACATTACTTTCCTCCATGACCAATGCTCTCCTCCTCATAGGCAATATCTCTGTTACGTCTTCAAACAGTGCACATAATCTTGGTGTTCTGATTGACCCTCTGCTCTCATTTGAACTTTATGTGAAGTCTCTGAAAAAATCCGCCTTATTTCACCTGTGCAATATAACCCCATCTTCGCCCATTTCTTTCATGCAAGGTGGCAGAGACACTCATACATGCTTTTGTCACCATAAGGCTAGATTATTGCAATTCCCGTTTACATTGACTTTCTGCTAAAACCCTCTGTCCTCTGCAAATTATTCAAAATGCTGTCGCTAGAGTACTGACATTTACCCAAGAATTCGACCACATCACCCCTGTCCTGAAATAAACTTCACTGGCTTCCAATTCTCATGCGCATTAAATAAAAAATACTGGTCCTAACTTTCAAAGCTCAACATGGTCGCGTCACCACTTATCTCACCAAACTCCCACATCACACACCATCATGCAGACTGCGGTCATCGAACACTAATCTGCTTGATGCATCAAGGTTTAGGTTGTCCACCATGGGTGGCAGATCTTTTAGCATTGCTGCCACAGCACTCTGGAACTATCTAACCTCAATTCTGCAACACTTTCATTCTTATTTTTGATCTTCTATGTTTAACCAATTTCACACACTAATGTATTGTTTTGTTTTTATTATAGTTTCTAATATTGTTCAATTGTCCTTGAGCTTGGTGGCACTATGTAAATCAAACTTATTATTATGAATATTAATTGCGCAGTGTTCTTGGGTGTCTTGAAAGGCACTTATAAATAAATAAATTATATTATTAAATTATAATTAACTAACATCTCCCTCTGTTTACCGAAAACTGTCAAGCACAAACCTTCAGAAATGACACTTGTACACTTAAACGACAATTGTTTGTGAGAAGGGTCTTTTTATTGTGAATGTTGAGATTTAATTTATCAATAAGGAAGCCTCAAATGCTCCCTCATTCTTTGGTGAGAATACAGTTCAGATATAGGGTATCTTACTAGGAATCCTTTTAAGGCATCTAGGACTACATTTCTAAAGCATGAATAGGATGAGGTAAAATGTGTCTATGTAGAAAACATTTTCAACAGGTTTCATTTACATTAGTTATGCTCCACTTCTCCTTCACTAACTAAGCAACTGTCAGGTCTACCCAATATCTAAGCTCCAGATGCTCAAAGAGTCTAACATATACAGCCATAGGGAAAAAGGAGACCACTTCAAGATTATGAGTTTCACTATTTCTATGATATCTAAATATGTGTTTGACCAAAATAAGCAATGATGTGTTATTATTCTAGTTTTTAGACTAGAACAATGGGCCTCATTTTTGTCAAACACATACCCATAAATTGTAAAACAAGAGAAACTGATAATCGTGAAGTGGTCTCTTAATCCGGGACAACCCAGGTGAAAGCTATGGCAGGAGATAGACAACTCTTGGCTGAAAACCTGTTGCCACAACAACTCTCACTAAGAAAAGTGGGTCCAAACTGAACCAAACATTTTGTCTTCTGTGTTGATTTGTACACACTTATTTAAAATAAATTATCAACATAACCACAAAGCACAACACAATGCATTTGTTTGGATATGCAAATGTGGGCTATTAATTTGTGATCTTGATGAATAAGTTCTGCATGTCTTGACAAAGACCTTTGTCATAATAATTAAGCGTACATGTTTTCCAGCCTATTATAGAGCTTAAACAAAGCTGTGAGAAAATTAATCATTTTATGTCTCATTTGCTTGGACACCACATACGGCATAAGAACACCAGGCATCAAAAGGAGAAAGAACAAGTTGTGAGTACACAATGAGTAATGTTCTTTTATGGTGCTTGCCAATGGTGTTTTTATTTAGGGCATTACTCACAAACTTTAATCTGTCTGAATGTGACTATTTTTTAAATGTTACAGAAAAAATATATAAGCCATCTTCTAGTGCAGTATGTTGGAGGAAAAACTCAATTTTCATCTTGAGCAATACTAATAGTTATAATAACCACTTAACACAAATATTCTAGACAAGCTATGGTTATAAAACTTGTTCATATATATTTCATATAAAATGTTAACTCCACTTCACTAAATACTTGGAAATGTTATATAGTTCACACTGCATGATTTTAGTCCTGATAAATTTTTCAGTATGTGGACATTCAAATGTGTAACTATTGATGGATCTATGTCACTCACTAACTTTCTTAACCCCTTATTCAATCATGGTCATAAAGGGTGTTGGAAATTGTCTTAGATTTTCAGTTAACGCAAGACACACAGAAACACCCTGGATGGGGTGCCAGTCCATCACGCATGGCAGTCACACATGCACAAACCCATTCACCTATAGGGAAATTCAGTGTCTCCATTTAAAATGTTGGAGGAAACCACGGTTCCCCAAGTCAACCCATTCAGACATGCGAAGAACATGCAAACTCCACACATTCAAATCTTGAATGTTGAAATATTAAATCAACATGTAGTGTAGCTGTCATGTGAAACCAGGGTCATGAGTAGCTGGGCTCACACCTTGGTTAATGTCTGTGAGGAATTCTAAGATGTCTTTGGGTATCTAGGTTTCCTCTCACCCAACAGGCTGTGAGTGACAGATTAAATAGGTAAGTATGATCCTCGCAATCAGTTAGCACCTTTTCCAATTTGATTTGATGCTTCATGGTCAGAGCACATCAATAAGAAAAGTTCAAAAAATGATTCTGAGTTGCAGAGCAATTTATGGCTATGTATGGAAAA
The DNA here is from genome assembly GCA_034509265.1 of Microcambeva bendego. Taxonomy (NCBI): domain Eukaryota; kingdom Metazoa; phylum Chordata; class Actinopteri; order Siluriformes; family Trichomycteridae; genus Microcambeva; species Microcambeva bendego. Next base: position 11,676,504 of record JAYDZG010000010.1, read on the forward strand.
AGTGTGAGTGAGAAGTGAAGAAAGAAGGTTTGTGAAGTGGGCATCTAGTCTTTTTGCACATGATTATAACATTTTTATATTAGTAACAATTCTATTAAATTATTGATGCATAGTGGTCACTACAGTGTACAGATTTATACCACATATTTCTATGCTTTAAATACATATCAACCCATACAGTGTATGGTCATTAGTGGTCAGTGGTTAATACTGCAACTAGAAATGCTCCTAACCCTGACACATGGAAGGTACATCTTGCCAATCTTTCACATTTAGAAGATCAAATTAATTTAAAAACATGATGTATTATGTAATATAATTGTTTTACTTTTTAAGTATTAATTTCACATAAGGAGAAACCACTTAAAAACAGTGTGTCCACTAAACTGAACATTATGCATCTGTAACTATATTTCAGCCATTTTGTTTATTTTCAGTCATAATTTACCTTCACCTTAATTGTTTAAATATACTTTATTTCTATTCACATTTTTTCTAGTCAGTCAGTTTGTTCACCTACATGTGAGTACACTCCTGTGCACCATCTTTATAAGACAAGTTTGTTTTCTATTTTATTTATTTTTTTTACATCATTTCTTTAGCATTTACACCAAAAGTTCACCTGTATGGTTTGTCAGATTTCCACATTTGTGGTTTATATGGAAAATATACCACACGTACTTCTACATACATGCACATGTATGTAGAGTTTTTTCTTGCTACTCCTTTATACAGAATTAGATACAACTCAAGCTGATTAGTCAAGTCAACTTAGTTGTATAGCACTTTTTACAGTAGACATTGTCACAAAGCAGCTTTACAGAGTTTAGGGCCACCAAACCAAAACCCCCTGTTGAGCAATAAAAATACAGAAAGGAACCTTTGAGGAACCAGACTCAGCAGGGGCTGAGTAGATTGGAGGACATTTTAAATAAACAGGAGTTATTCAAATCATGCAAACAACAACAAAAAATACATTAGAGTAAATGTTATAACTAGCAGAAACTATATAAATATATAGGAGTTCTTCATCATCCAGTCCAGTTTCTTAAATAGTCTGTTGTGAGTTCTGGAAGTTCTTTGAGCAAACACGCCTAGCCCCGTCTCATCTATCAGGAGCTGTGTTGTTGGCATGTTAGTCAGGAGGAACTCCTATACATAAACGTTCGCAAAGCTTTAACCCCTTTTGATCATTTCAGAATTGATAGCTACTTAATAGAAAAAGTCAACAAATTTTATTTACTTTTTAATAAATTTCATTTAATTAACCTCTATATCCTGGTTAAGGAAAACCCAAAAACACTCACGGGACAGGAATGCCCTAAACATGGTATTAATCCATCACAAAATCCTTGTCATACTTTGTAAATCATGTTTTTGTAGATGATTAGTCAACCACTTATGCCACTTTTCCACCGAATGAACTCTCGTTCTTGAACCGGTTCTGTCCGGGTGCCTTTGCACCTTTGGTGTTTTGTTGAGCACAGATGTGCGTGTCCACCAATTTCTGAGAACAAGGCAGCGTCATCACAGGTGAACATTACACACCGTCAAAAAGAGTAGTGTTGTGATGGTGAAGCATGTTTATTAGGTGCGAGCATTTGTGATGTTGCTTTAGATGTTCATTTTTATGCAAATAGCATCACACAACAATTAGTGATAAGGAGTGATGTTTATGTCTATAATAGTTTTCTTTAAATAGTTCATATGAGAGAAGAATTATGCGCTTCACTCTCACCTGTGACCCCCAGTGCAAATAAAAGCTTTTCTCTGCGCTTGATAAAACACTGAAGTTACAGAACACAAACTAACATTTATGTGAAATAACAATAAAACCTGATCTAATGCACACATGTTTTCATCTGCATTTACTTAATGTCTGTTTATGCAGTTCACGACTCAAAAAGCGTAACGTGAAATAAAAGTGCAACATGGATTAATGTACTAATAGTAGGAGACATAATTGTCTGTTGTTACTGCTTATAATCGCTCTCTACTCCTGAAAGTCATGTTTTAGTACAATCATCATGCTTTCTCATTTACGTTAAGCGATGTTTGTTCTCTCCGGGTCACTTTTACTGCCTTATATCACACTTTTTTCATTTCATCAGAAGAAAACTGCATCAAAATTTAATATGAACATATAACTTTTAAAAAAGGGAAGGGATATTAACCGACACCGTGGTCTGGCTGCTTCTCTCGTAAAGTGAAAACTCTACACACCCACAGGTGGTGTCACGGTTCTGTGGAAACAGGCTGAACCAGTTCAAAATGACATCATTGAACCGGTACAGAACCAGAACCACATCAGTGGAAAAGAGGTACCGGACTAACCTAATTTTAGGAGTTTAACTTCTGGGCCTGGCTCATAAATATGGAAATCACATGCCATCATGTAAACCTCATCATTGGAAGGCGCACAAATATAAAGCCTGTCGGCCCCAGGCCTAGATAAATTGGAGGGTTGTGTCAGTAAGGACATCTGGCATAAAATCTATGCCAGATCAAATATGAGGTTAAATGATTCAATGAGTCAAACCCTAAAGTAATCATTCATTCATTTGTATCATCTCAAGTAGTGACAATCACGCCTTTGTAGATGTTCAGGCAACCTATGGCATCACTGACATTCACACTATGTAATAGTAGTGCCTGGATTTTGTCTCATAAATACAGAAGTCGCATGGCATTATGTGAACCTCATTAATTGAAGGGACACAAATCCTTAATGTTGCTCCCAAGTCTAGATAAATTGGAAGGCTGTGTCATGAAGGACATCTGGCGTAAAATCTATGCCAGATCAAATATGAGGATAAATGATCCACTTTGGTGAGCGCTAATGTAATCATTTATTCATATGTGATTACTTCTTATTGATTTTTTAAATATAACTTGTGATTTTAATGTTATATTTAAGCCAATGAAAAGAGAGAATACATTATTTTTAGTTACTTATTTACTTCCCACACATTAAAATATAGTAAAAGGACATTTGTTTATTAATTTGAATTTCTCACTGTCCTTAATGTAAGATGGCATCTACCTAACATTGCAATCCTATTCTTTTCTTCCATAAAACGTCCTCATGCCATTTTTACCAAAATATGAAAAACACCTTTAAAACATGTAAATACATGATGGCATCCTAAAATATTGTTAGCAAAGACATCCTTGAAAAATAGCACTTATGCAAAACATTACCCTGCGGCCACAGAAAGAGAAAACAATGAATTTATAAACCTGACAAAAGACTTCTCTACACTTTAATACACATAAACATATTTTAATTAAGTTTAAGTTATTTCAAGTAGGACTAATAAAGCAAAAGCAAAAACCATCAGACGAACTGCTGCCGAAACCAAATTCCTTGTGTGTGTCCATATGCTTGGCCAATTAACTATACTGATATCTCCTGTGACCATGTGTCAGAGAAATCAGGCTTCAAACTTTTCTTGTTTGATTTTTGATATATTTTTATATTGATTTTAAGTTTTTTACGGGTTAAATATGCATTATTTTCTGTCCACACTGTCAATGCAGTTGTGGATTTAAAGCTTACATAAAATCCTAATTTAAATGTTTTTACGTGTTTTAATTGTTTATGTTGTTAACTGTAAAATATATATAATAGTCTGTAAGATGCTAATAGTGACGGCTAGTCACTTAGACTAATTCCCACACTAGAGGTTTCACACGACACGATCCATCAACAACTGAAATCTCTGGTGAGAAGCTCTGAAAATTGTGAATGGGCTTGCTGATACCACGTCCAAAATATGAATGTTGTCAAGTAATGAGCGATCAAAGTTTATTTGCTGATGTACAGCGTAAAATCCAGACGAACAATAAATGGATATGAGTGGATTTGGTCTGTGATGTGACCTGAAGGTGACCAGTATCTATCTTATCTATCTATTTTATCTATCTATCTTTGCCATCCATAAATCCATCCCTCCCTATATACATACAATTAGAATATCATGAAAAAGTTGATTTATTTCAGTAATTCCATTTGAAAACTTACTGATATATTCCAAATGCTTATTTATATTTATTTTGATGATTATAATGAATGAAAATCCCAAATTCACTATCAAAGAAAATTTGAATATTACTTAATACCAATACAAAAACAGGATTTTTAGAAATGTTGGCCAACTGAACAGTATGCACATGAAAAGTATGAGCATGTTCAGCACTCAATATTTAGTTGGGGCTCCTTTGGCCTGGATTACTGCACCAATGCTGCGCAGCATGGAGTCGATCAGTCTGTGGAACTGCTCAGGTGTTATAAGAGCCCAGTTTGCTCTGATAGTGGACTTCAACTCCTCTGGATTGTTGGGTCTAGCATATAGCATCTTCCTCTTCACAATACACCATAGATTTTCTATGGGTTTAAGGTCAGGTTAGTTTGCTGGCCAATTAAGAACAGGGTTACCATGGTTCTTAAACCAAGTACTGGTAGCTTTGTCACTGTGTAAGTCCTGTTGGAAAATGAAATCTGCATCTCCATAAAGTTGGTCAGCAGCAGGAAGCATTAAGTTCTCTAAAACTTCCAGGTAGACAGCTGCGTTGACCTTGGACCTCACCCTTGGAAAAAACCAGCAGATGACATGGCACCCCAAACCATCACTGACTGTGGAAACTGTACACTGGACCTCAAGCAACATGGATTCTGTGCCTCTCCTCTCTTCCTCCACACTCTGGGACCTTTATTTCCAATGGAAATGCAAAATTTACTTTCATCAGACAACATAACTTTGGACCACTCAGCAGCAGTCTTTAGCCAGGTGAGACGCTTCTGATGCTCTCTCTTGTTCAAGAGTGGCTTGCTGTGACAGCTGGAACCCATGTTTTGCATACATCTGTGTGTGGTGGTTCTTGAAGCACTGACTCCAGCTGCAGTCCACTCTTTGTGAATCTCCCCCACATTTTTGAATGGGTTTTGTTTCACAATCCTCTCCAGGGAGTGGTTATCCCTATTGCTTGTATATTTTTTTCTACCACATATTTTCCTTTCCTTCGCCTCACTATTAATGTGCTTGGACACAGAGCTCTATGAACAGCCAGCTTCTTTAGCAATGACCTTTTGTGTCTTGCCCTCTTTGTGCAAGGTGTCAATGGTCGTCTTTTGGACAACTGTTAAGTAAGCATTATTCCCCATGATAGTGTAGCCTACAGAACTAGACTGAGAGACCATTTAAAGACCTTTGCAGGTGTTTTGAGTTAATTAGCTGATTAGATTGTGGCACCAAGTGTCTTTATTATTGAACCTATTCACAATATTCAAATTTTCTGATATACTGAATTTGTGATTTTCATTAGTTGTCAGTTATAATCATCAAAATTAAAATAAATAAACATTTGAAATTTATCAGTCTGTGTGAAATGAATGAATATAATATACAAGTTTCTAAATTCCTGTAGTGCAAACTAGAAATAAGCCTTTTCTCCAATCTATTTGGTGCAGTTAACATTTTAAAAATATTTGAAGCTTTGTTTTATAACCACATCTCGGCAAGGATCTTTGTGTTAATAACTGACTTTTTCAGCATACAATTTCAGCAAACAATGCAGTGGAAACATAGTTTTGATTCCAGTAAACTAGACACAGCATAGACTAGATGAATATAAACCACCATGGAGAACAAAAACTGAATGAAAGGAACAAAAGACTTTGTAATGTGTACTATCAAACATTTTCTCGATGAATAATTTCATTTAAAAGTGCAATAGAATATAATGGGTTTTTTTTTCCACGCTGGCCACTTTTCAGTGCTACAATTTCAAAATAAATAATTTTAATGCTACACTTTAGACTACAAGTTCTTGTTAAATGGTATCAACGAATTTCTTTTTTTCAAATGTGCAAAATACAAGGCAGAGTTTAGTTCAATGAAGCATAGTTCTGTAATTTAGCAAGTGTACAAATGAAATAAATGTTGGATTAATGCAGGGTCTTTAATAAGACCCACACTTTGCACAATGGTTGGGGTTTCTGTGTCGAGAACAAGACAGAGTGTCTAGCTCATGTATAAAATATTGCTCTCTTTTAATTAAATTACTGAAATATTAGGCATTTTTCCAGCATTTTTACATAATATGTATGCCCCGCTCCCACTGGAAGTGTTTCTTTTTACAACCAATTCCTTTAAAGATTATTCCAGTTAATGATCAGGATTCATACGTATTTATTTATTCATTATTATATTTTTGTGTCTGCTATTCATATGGTTTGTCTTTTTGACTCTACTTAATCCATATTATTTATCTCATACAAATATAATGAATTTCTGGTTTATGCATTCATCCTGTCCAAATTTGATTACTGAATCGTCCTTTTCATCATCCAACAATGTCATACAGTGGCTTCAATACTCGAGTTCTTTCCCAAACTAAAAATTAGCTCATACCACCCTAAATTTCTGGATTCCCACCCGCTCTGTTTTCAGTTATATTACCGACAGAAAAAAAAACAGTCAATGCTTTGGCCCCTGTCCTTGGATATTGGTCTCAACTTCTCCCAGATTTTAAAGATTAATAACAGTTGGGGTAGTTGATGAACCCAAATGCCTTTGAAATGCCTTACCAAAGAAGAAAGTTTTTTTTTTCTTAAATTTATATGACGAGCAGCAAAAGTGACACTGGGTATTAGAAAAGCATCATATAAACTACGTAATACTAAAGGATACTGGGGAAACAACTTTAACTAACCTGAGTGCTTGCAGGTGAATTTAGCTTCAGGGTCACATGTCCTTTTGATGCCCTCACAATTCCTCTCGTCGCTGCTGTCCTCGCAGTCTTTGTCCCCGTCGCAGCGCCAGCGCTCAGGTATACAGGTGCCATCAGTACGGCAGTGAAACTCCTCACTGCTGCATTCCACAGGGGGTAGAACTGCAGGAAATGTGAATACATCAGTTATATTAGAAATATTTATCTCAGTTTTTAGACTCTACTATAAATGATCTATCAACCAAATAAATTATACATAATTACTAGTTTAAAAGCTTATAAGCCATAGTATATTACACATTTCAGTGTTGATTAAAGCATGAAGCATGAATATTTAAGAAATTACGACATTAATTTACCAAAAGCAATAAGAAAAACAGACCTCTTGTAATTCTGGTGGTCTGTTTAATATGCAAAACCATGCAGAAACAGTGTTGGTCCTGGATACTAAGAGCATAATCAACCACAACATGATATATATGGGTGGCTCGTGGCTTTGTCCCCTCTGTGAACATGAGCATACATTTGCACACACTGTCACATTATTATGTCTTCTTACTTTCGATGGCTACATCACGTAGCTCGTGAGTTCTGTGAGCTGACCTGGTGTGTATATAAGGTGTGTAAGCCACTCTCAATCGACTTGGGTAATAATCCTTGCAGAGCATCTACACCAGGGTTCCCTAATAGACCCGCAAGAGCATAACCGATGGCCAGCTGTCATCATGTGACTGGTACTACACAAAAACCTGTGAGTATCAGTTATTTTCACATTAGGTTTCGAGAATGCACAACTCTTTCGCATGTCAAATAACCAAAATAAATTGTAAATAGACACACTTTAACACCTTATTTAAACTGAACATCAATGAAAATATATTTAAATTGCCTTGCATTGTCCATTTATTTTGCAGGTTTCAAAGTGGCACAATTCTTTCGCATGTCAAATAACAGCTACCTATGTTTACCAAAAATAAACATATTGTACACCTATATTAATTGAACATGAATGGAAATCTATTACATTTAAAAAACGTATCTCCCTATGTTTTGCAACACATCCCATATCTAGGTGGATGAAAGTGTTCAGGTCATTGAAAAGTTCACAGTACATGACTGGGTCTTTTGTAATCCGGAGACTTTTAAGTTGGTGTAGCTTTCACTCTACACAACCCATCAGCAAGTGGAATCACAGACAAGCTTCTCTGGTCTAAAAACTGCATTTTGTGACAGGGGCTTAATGATATCCCATCCAAAAATACACATCAGCATGTAGCGAGAGATCAAAGTGTGTATGCATAAAATCCAGGAAAGGAATAAATAAATCTGAGTGGCTTTGGCTCCGTGAACAGCAGGGATTGTTCTGTTGTGAGTTGGAATTGCAACACAACGTTGGTGTTAAGTTTGTAGAGAAAGAAAAGGTCGAAAATACTATCAAACAATGTATTCTGGTTCTGTATTATGCCCCTGTGTATTCTGCATTTCCTCCCACCCGTATCGAGTGTTCCTATGACACAGCACTCATTGCACATTGGGCAACGCCTCTTGAAATATTCAGTCTGATATGAAGTCATGGGAAAAAAAGAGACTAACATTCAACATTTTTTGTTTTTTAGTTTTACAATTTATGGGTATGTGTTTGGCCAAAATGAGCAGTGTTACTTTTTTCTACGAACTAGAATAAGAATTCTATCTAATAGAATATAACAATGCCGAGTTCTGATCACCAAGCTCATAGTTGCTCCCGAGCCAGGAAATCAAGCAGCGACTAGATGCCAAGCTAAAAACAGAGCAGAACTCGGGTAGTGTGAACTACGGTAAGCATAAATCGTTAAACATGAACGGTGCTAACACATGAAAAGTTAATAGACTATTCTGTTCTGTGTGAACCGACACATTTTGTTTTATTTGACCGATTTTAACTTCTCCCACTAAATGCTAATACTCATACATAATAAAGTAATAATTATAATAATAATCATCATCATCAATTACATCAAATCATTTTAGAGTTTCCATTTTCCATTAGTTTTATGATGCTCCTTAACTCTTAAGTCACTGTGTGAGCTTGTTCAGTGGTTTCATTACAATGTATTTTAAATAAATAAATAAGTATAATCTTAAAATTAACAAAGAATATTTTGTAGTAGGTTGTCCAAGTTCTGTTGTTTAAGAATCTGTATATAAAGTATGTTCAATTATTTTTTAATATGAAACTAACTTTACTGCAGTCTTCTCCACACATACACACTACTTCTCTAGAGTAACAGAGAAGTTACCCTCGGCCTTAGTAACATTGATTATGACAGATTTGTACACTTAATGCATGATCAGTAAATATGATCCCACAGTGAAACATTGCATAAAGCCTGTTGATGTGGAATATCAAATAGCCTACAAATTGCGGTCAAATCTCCACAAAAACTTTTACACAGAACCTCCATGCTATCTTCGGTATAAGAAACTTTTAGCTGAAGCAAAAAACAAACAACACATCAGTGACAGTAACACATGCTGCAATGTGATTGGTTAAATAAAACTCGTGATCTGATTGGACAAGGTAAAGCTTTTCTATTGGCTCATGAATTAGGCATAGTTCACACAATCAGCAAAGAAGGTGCAAATGCAGATTTGTCCCACCACGTTCACAAATTCCCTCTGTAGCACTTGTAGCCAGACATTCCCAACATTAGATTTACAAAATACTTATCTTCTATACGCACTTACAAATTATTTCTACATATTAAAATATTTTTCCATATATATTTATTTCACGTGTAAGTGAATTAACTTTACATGTATGCAGTTGAAAAATTTAGTACATTTGTGACAATTTTGTTCAATTTAGTACATTTGTTTTGCAAGCTCAAAATCTTTTTGACCCTTATTTGACTCCATACCAGAAAGACAACATAACTTGTCAAACAAATACTGTAGAAATGTCTGTCATTGATTGACAGAGCATAACAAGGACCCTCCGACAGCTGTGGGATGCACTGACTGAGCATTGAGCTGCAGTCTGGGGTGCACACTGTGGTTACTCAAAATATTAGCTGATGAGCATAACAATGTGATTGGATATAGATTTTATGCCAGATGTTAATCTTGACAAAACCCTCCCAATTTATCTGGGCTTGGGATCGGGACTTCAATGCAACACTTTATGCATTGTAGTGGCTAGGTTCCTATAGGACAATTCAGTGTCCAATTAACCTGGCTGTATATTTTGGACTGTGGGAGGAAACTGGAGCACCCAGAGGACACAGGTAAAACACCACACAGAAAGGACCCGGACCTGCCTACCTGGGTATCGAACCCAGAACCTTATTGCTGTGAGGTGACAAATAATAATGAGAATTCCTTTATTGGTCATATATGCATAAATATAAGTATAACCTAGTGGTTAAGGTTCAGGACAAGTAATCCAAAGGTCACCAGTTCAAACCTCTCTACTGCCAGGTTGCTGCTGTTGGGCCCTTGAGCAAGGCCCTTAACCTTAATTGCTCAGACTGTATACTGTACTGTAAGTAGCTTTGGATAAAGGCGTCTGCTAAATGCTGAAAATGTAAATGTAATGTAAAATATA
>JAYDZG010000010.1:11687710-11697818 GCA_034509265.1 Microcambeva bendego
TCTCTCTCTCTCTCTCTCTCTCTCTCTCTCTCTCTCTCTCTCTCTCACACACACACACACACACACACACACACACAGTATGCTGCCATGGAGACCAGTCTTTTACCTGCAGAACTGCCAGCACAGGTCACATTCTCATCGCTGAAGTCACCACAATCATTGTCTCCATCACAGGCCCAGTGTTCAGGAATACACCTACCCTGGGAGCACTGGAACTGACCACTGGAGCAAGCATGGAAACACAATGCCTCGTCGCTGCCGTCACCACAGTCATCATCTGTTTAGACAGGAGACACATAGGGATGAGAAAAGGACAAGGGCTGATTATGAAATGTGTTAGATTTTTTATGTCTCTGCTTCATTTTAGAGGTATTACTTCCATGTCTTCACCTGACATCATGCAAACCTTAGGATGGGAAAGATCAAAAATGGAAGTGACCAAAAGAAAAAAGGGAAAAGAGCTCCATAATGCTTCAAAATAGATAACAATATTTCGGTGATCCAAATAAATTGTAAACCATTTTGTTTGTAGAGTAGCATAGAACCATCAGAGATTCACATTACTTGAAACAGTAGTCACTAGTACTCCCTTAGGCTGGTTCACCCTCGGCTCGGTTTTATCATCGTTTCGAACTCATCACCAAGCATTTCACCATCTTCCAACTTTAGCGAAGACATTGTTAGGACAATCATAGCTGCCAAACTCTAGGAGGAGCAATTGTTTCCATTGGATCCATTTTTTTCCTTTTAGTGGATCTCCATTAACGGCGTTGAAAATTGAAAATCATGCAAGGCTGGATTAAGCTGAGGGTGAAACCAGTGTCATTGAGTGTCATCACCAGCATGCCATCAGCTGTGTATTGTTTGCAAATGGCCAATTCATAGCGCAGATTATTTTCCAAGCAGACATCACACTGTTTGCGGCCAGCAGTTAGTGCTTTTGTTTTGTTTGTTTTTTTACACTTTTTTTGTATACCAAATAACCTGGCCAATTGTCAGCAGAGACAGAGTTTGTTTCCACTGATCTCCCCAGTCTCTTCTACTTCCATGCCATCATCACTTCTTCTTTGAAGATGACATCACTGATGCACTCATCTTTTTTAAACTTTTCCCTTGCTGGAGTGCATCTTGGTCTATGTTTGGTGTTTAATCTAATCTTTGGCTTCTGCTGGGGTGTCTAGGTATGATCTATTTATTATACTGTTGATATCACCCCTAAGATAACCAAGTCTCTTCCCTGTCTGGTACTCTTCCCTTGGGAAGGTTATCCCAGTCCTTTGCAGCTGTGGTGATTTCTTCTTCAGACAACCTTCAACAGACTCAGCTCCCTCCGCCACTCCTGCTCACCTGTCATGCGGCTGTTGTGCTGCCAGCTGATCTGTGGCATCCTGTTCCCTGGTATAACAGATCCCACTTCTGCCACCAATCTGACACTAGCGTAGCATAAGCTTTATTTTCTCTAAGACCAGATGAATGCTGAAGGCAGTAACCCAACCACAGCAAAATTAGTAGCCATGTTAAATGGATTATTGCAACTGTTAATGTGGCCTATAATGTTTTTTTCATATTAATTACAAAAATAAATAAGAAAATATTAAATAAATTAGAAAATAATTATTATAATGTAACTGCAATATCTTGGTAGGTCATCAACACATGAATAAAATATGGGACAGCTGTAACATTACCAAGAACTGTCCATTCCTCTAGTATTAATAGATGTTGCAGGAATGTCTAACAAGCACTACACTCCTTATACATACACTACTCACAAAATGTTAAGGATATTTAGCTTTTGGTAGAAATTGATGTTGTATAATTTAAGTAGCATGCAAAGGTGATTTCCTCATCTCCATGTTTGGATATATCCCAACAAAATTGCCAATGTCTCAATAACTTGGCATGTGCCCTTGAGCATCAACTAAAGCTTGACAACAATGTTTGTTTGTTTTTTTTTTTATTAGGATTTTAACGTCATGGCTTGACAACAATGTCTCTTGCTGTACTAAAGTCGACTTATTGTCTTCTGAAACATGGAAGGGTGGCCCGCAGATCATTGAGGTCCTGGGGTACAGAGTTACGAGCCTCTAAACTGCGACTTAGCTGATCCCATAGGTTTTCAGGTCTGAAGAAAGTTAAGGCCACTCGATTTTAACGTACAACAGTCTCTAGCAAAATTATTTAATAATATTACTACTATTGTTAGTAGTTAGTAGTAGAAGTAGTAGTAGTGGTTGTTGTTGTAGACACTTTTGATTATGATGACCACTTCCGACTGCTTAAGAACATAGCTCATGAAGAAATTTCCATTTCTTTAGCTGTGTTGGTGGGTATATAAAGTGTGGAAGCCACTTTCAAACATCCATCCTTGCACATCATGTACACATCATGTACAAGCTGATGATGTCTCTGCTGAGGCAGATGGGGTCTTCATAGTGATAATGCAATATAACGTCTAGAAATGTGCATAATTGGTTGGAGGAGCATAACCAAAACTTCCATGTTCCCCTATGTCCAAAGACTTTAACCCACTTGAGCATCTGTGGGACCACCTAAATAATCTTGTTAACTTGATGAATGCACCTTTAGCAGTTGTAGGATGCACTTCAGTCAGCATGGCTTCAGTTACCTGTGAAAACCTACTACAACTTTTTTGATCATGATACACGCAGCAGTTACTCTGGATATCAGTTGTATTATTTGGCAGTAATTGTCTGATTTTATTAACATTTGTCCAATTAACCATTTTTTAAATTAAACTGGAATTTTTGGAATTTAAACAGCAGAAGAATGAAAATGGCGATCATCTGGTAATTTGACGACTCACCTGAATCACAGTGCCACTTGATGCTAATGCACCTTCCGTTGGAACAGCTGAACTGGGTAAGCGGCTCACATGTGGGAAAGGCTGTGGGCAGAAAAGGAAACCATGGGTAACATGCATTTAAAAGATACCAGCGCACCAAATCCAACCCAATATATCACTGTCTTTTTGATGCAACGAAGCATAAAGCCCATTTTTCATTTTGCATTTAGGCTTTGAAATATTGCAAAAGAAGTTTGGTATGGCATTGATTGCTCTGTCATGCTAATAAATTACATTTGGAGGGTTCTATCCCATCTGGTGGTGTTTGAAAATATGTAGAGATGGACTTTCACTATCAGCATTTTGAAGAAAACAGAGGAAAATAATGAAAAAGGAAAAAAACCCACATTGGTTTTTCAAAGGAGGATCAGTGCAACCTGAAGGTCATGAAAAATGTCAGGATGAATTATTGGTGTTTTCTCTTTGAGGTTAATGAAAAATAAGTTGTGAACGGGTGGAAAAACGAAGTCTGTCGAGACTGTGGAAAACAGTCTGAGGCGATGAAAAGTGCTGAAGGCAATATCATGCCAGCAGACAGCTATCTTGAAACATCAGTGTATAAATGTTTAAATGCCTTAAGCTACAGATAAAACTACATTTCTGAACAGTGTGTACTTGCTTGTTAAACACTTTTCTATTGCTATTGTAACAGAGAAACAAAACAAGTAGACGCTATGAAAGTTTTTTTTTAATAAAAATCTAATTTTGCATTCTGTGTAGAAGAGTAAATGTTAAGACTAAGCAAAATTACAAAGTTGTAAATGTTTCTTTGTAGCAACTTTTTTGGAATGTATTTTGGATTGAAATGCAGGAATTAATGTTTATTAATGAATAAAATTAAGTTCATATCTCAGGCTCAAACTGTCTGCAATAAAATAAAAGTAAATGTCAAAAAATGTGTTCTTATTATTTGCAGTATCAATGTTGTTTTATGTAACAAGCCAGTATAGAACTTGGGTCAGCCATGGCTATGTTTTAAGGTGCTAGGTAAGTAAACTCCTCTTGCCTGCCTTTGCTAATGCTTTTTGTTCAGTGTCTGACATCAGCTGCCATCAGGTCGAAATAAAATCTAGTCAGCACTAGATCAGCTATGGCTTTTAAGAGCCCTACCAATCTCTGCATGCTGTTGTACAAACAAATTTTTTATTTTATTTTCAGTTTCAATAGTAACACATCTGAACACAACCTGACATTGAGACAGGAGAGACACACTGTTCAGGAAATATTCACTAAAAATAAAAATAAACTTTGTTTAGAATAATGCTTGCATTAAATATTTCTAAAGAACAGAGTGCTCACTGTATTATATTTAAATACCAATAATGTAGCACTGACCATGTGTCGTTTCTGACTAAGTCTTGCTAAAGCCAGAATCCAGCTTGATCTACACTGTATAGCCCTGAAGTACATTGTGTTTTACAGTAGGATCAAAATGTAAGAGTTGCTTGCAGCATCAGCTTCAATGTCTTTTTTGTTACATAAACTTACACTTCCTTTTCACATCCTTATTCAGCCCAATGCCTGCACTTGGGGCCATAATCTGGCTCACTATGTTGCTCTCATCACTCTTTTACATGCAGTCTCCACTAGCAATGGACCCAGAATCACGAACAGATACAAGGTTCAGCTGCAGACTCTAGTGAAACCACATTAAGCAGCCCCTCCATTTTAATTAGTAATTGGTTTTATTTCACAGCACATCACCGACCCTCGAGATTTCAAACTCAGCAATTGAAGGTCACCCCATGATTGCCCTGCTTAAAGGGTGGGTCCTTACAGACATTGGGAAAGATGGCCTGATTTGTGCTTTTCTGTGGTCCAATTTACAAGAGTCCTAGTGTCTGTCTTGCGCCTCCTCCATTGTCTTGTGACTTTGCAATTGAGTTCTGAACTCAAGTGAATGGTGGAGGGAGGGTCTTTCAGAGCCTTAAAATACCAGGTGCCAGCCATAGCCCAGTGGTTTAGGTACTGGACTAGTAAGCACTAGTAAGTCCCATCAGTCATGCTGCTTCTGTTGGGCCCTTGAGCAATGCCCTCAACCCATGAATGCTCAAAGTGTGTTTATTCATAATTCAGCCATGGACGAGAACATCCTAGGTTGCCTGGCATGACAACAACCTTCATCTTCACACTACAATACAGGGGAGGGACAGTCCTGTCCAAACAGTGCCAGACAATACACATCACCCTTGAGTTTACTTGATGAAATGATGATTTCGGAAACAGGGAGGTCTTAGCATTAAAGCACACCCTGGAAGAATGAAGATATTGTTGAAGATATGGGGTCAGAATACACCCTAATCTGGCCAACATACAGAATGCCAAACATTTCAACTCATACCAAGCCAAATGAGCCATCTTCTTAAGTTTATTTTGTACTACTGTCACAGCATTTAAAACCTCTTTTTACCCCAGCCGAGCCTTCCTATTACTGCAGGCTCAACAGCAAACCCAGAATCTACAGCATTTTGGGCAAACCTTTAATTCATATCATGTTTAGGGGGGAAATCTTCTCAAAAGATGTGGAAGAGGTTCCATTTCAGGTTGCAAACTTAAATTTGAACCGGTTCACCATGTTTTAACTGGGGAAAAATCTCAAAGCTGGCACAATGGAATATTAGGGTTTTAGCATAAACTATGATCTTATCTGCAGATACATTAAGCTATAGAGGTTTGGGTGCATTCACATGATCAGCTGCATGAAATTTCTGCTTTGCTGTTTACTACAAAGTTTGATGATGCACTTCCATCTTTTAATATTCATCTGATTTAATTTTGAGTCAGTTTTCAACTGATATTTTCAAAGAGCCTCAAATGAAATGTACTGTTTAATAGGATACAGTAAAAGCAACTCATGTGGTACAAAATGGCTTATGGTGAAAAATAAAACATAATGTGACTTGTACTAAAACAAAGATCAATAAATGTTGGCAGTCCTAGTACATTAAGCCCCATAACACTTTTTAATGCTGAGCTTTTTGATTCTCTAAAGAAGCTGATTCTTCTATCCAGCTAAACACAGATACATGTAAATGCTTTTAGAGGGGATTCAAAGGTTATGTTACACAAATGAATGTCCGTGTCATGGAACACCATTGTGATGCTTTACCACACCATTCAATCCAAGTGATGAGCAAAGAGACTATTAGCACTGAAGAAGTTCTCACAGCAAAACAATTCTCACACCAGAAAGCCATGACTGCACCAAACATGAGAGTTGACGTCTACATCTTTTTCATCACCAAAAGTTACTAAATGTAACTAATCTTTACTTCTGGTGTGCAATAGCCATTGTTGATGCATGCTTGGCTTCCAAAACTAGTGAAAATGCATCCGGTACTCTAAAAACCACCAAGGTTTAGTAGAAAAGCACTAGTACTGGGCCACCCATGGGTCATAGTGTTGTTTTAGAATAGGACTTTGAATAGAATAAAACAACACTGCTATTTTTTTGTCAAACACATACTTAGAAATTGTAAAATAAAAAAGGAGTGATCCTTTTGAAGTGTTCTCTTTTTTTTCCATGAATGTATATCAGTGAATGTCACATTTGCACCTACAACAAGGATGCGAGTCCTGCAGGTCTCCTAAATCCTCTACCTATCACATTGTTGCATCTACTGCTAGGCAAAACTCTTGTTTATCTTGTTTATAATGAACAGGTTTTTTTGCAAGTTCAATGAGCTGCCCAAACTGTCCTTGAACAAAGTGACCACCAAGTTTGTTTTGGAAAAAGTAGTTCATGTCCATCGCTTGCTGAGCAAGTGAGACAATTTTGGTAAATGATTTTTTTGCACAAAAGGATTTCAACCTTGTGTTAGTTGCCTTATGTTGACCTGAAATCTCAAACACCAAATTGCTAATTATCAGAGCTCTTGTATAGCTTTTGTAAATGATGTTAAACTAATATAACTCTCCATGTGCATCTGGTTGTAATTGTGAATGAGTCAACTTTTCTTATCTTTGTATTGATTTTGGTCAGTCATAGCCTAGTGGTTAATGTGCTGGACTAGTAATTTAAAGTAATCACCAGTTCAAACCCCACCACTGCCAGGTTGCTGCTGTTCGGCCCTTGAGGAAGGCCCTTAACTGTCATTGCTCAGACTGTAAACTGTAACTGTACTGTAAGTCGCTTTGGATGAACGTGTCTGATAAATGCAGAATTTGGCTTCAAGGATGTGGTACAAGGGCTGAACTTGTGACTTGACCATCAGCTTTCAAACATATTTTAATAGACGACAAATTGTTTTTTTGTTAGGACTTATATTTTAAACAATTGGCTTTTTCTTGTTGCCTTTGTGTACAACCATGTTTAGTTGATTATTTGAAATAATTTGATGCGGCAAATATGCTATAACAGAAGCAATCAAACAATGAGGCAGGCAAACAAGCAGCAGGTGCCCAGAATCAGACATCATAAACTAACCAAAGTTATACTATCGATACATGCACACACTTGCAGTTCTGAAAAAGTTATTTTTACCATAAAACTGTAACAGGGTGGCACCTAGCCAAATAAGAGATTTGTTATCGCATTTGCACTCCCTTAGAGCTAGCCAGTTTTATTTTAAACGCTGATTTGATGAAGTGGCTGTGTCCAGAAGTAATGATTAATCAGATGTGTAATGGTATGCCACACAAGCCTACAAAACATGACTGCTGAGTGTTATAATGCACAATACATCAATAGTTGCAACACCGATGATTCACATGTCTGGCTGGAGGGGCATAACAAGAACCACTATTAGACATTACTCTACTTTCTACTTACTACTTTCTAAACACTTATCCAATCTGGTTGGGGGGTGGGGGGCAGGGGTCTTGGAACTTATCCTTTTCAGTGGGCGCAAAACACACATAAACACTCCGAAAGAGGCGCCAGTCTATTGCTGGGAAGACACACATACATATATCCATTCACCTATGAGACAGTTCAGTGGCTCCAGTTACCAGACAGCCTTTTTTGAACTGTAGGTGGAAACTGGAGCCCATGCAGACAAGAGGAGAACATGCAAACTCTACACAAAAAAGGACCCAGACTTCTCCACCTGATGATCGAAGCGACAGTGCTGCCCATTTAGCCAACATGCTGTTATTAGACATTACGGTTTATTTATTGGGATTTAAAAATCAAATATTGCACTTTGTATACAGTTATGCCAGTACATAGATTATAAGTGTATCTATTTATATCTAAAATGAAAACCCACACAGGGAGAATATGCAAAGCGAACGCAGAACCAGCCTTGTGCTACACAGCGAGCCACCTTATTAGACCTTAATAAGGGCAGTTGGAGCCTATTTGTTAAGGTACTGGACCAATAACTGAAAGATTACAGGTTCATGCTCCACCACTGCCAGGTTCCTCTCCTTGAGCAAGGCCCTTAACCCTTGAATACTTAGACAATGCTTGTACTGTTAGTCAATTTGGATAAATGCATCATTGTACAGAGTACAGGTACAGGGCCTATGAAATACAGTTGCTATGAACAACGTTGGAACTATTTAATTGTCTGCAAATGATATGGGCCTGTTCTTATTGTTTAACTGTCTCACTTAGCCAGTTGGATATAGAAAAATCCTAATATCAAGAAAAAAATACATAGGCAAAAAATACATTTGAAGATTATGAAGATATTAAAAAAAACTGACAATGAGTGTTTCAAAATAGATAAATGTTTATTCTTAATATAGCACAGAAGTGTAAGAAAAGCTGTTTCCAAAATCCCTTCTGACAATTAAAGTGAGTAATTCCTCTACAACATCTTTGGAAAAAAAGCATCATGAGAACAATGTAGTTCACTACACAAATGTTATGTAATTTTTTGGCACAAAAAATAGGGCCACATATGTATATTAAAGCTATCTATAAAAATGTACACCCAACCAGGCATAACATTATGACCACTTAAAACAGCAAGTGGAGATTTTCTCTTCAAAGTGGATAAATGGGCATGTGCCACATCGTGATTGCTAGATGACTGGATCAGAGCAACTCCAAAACTGCAACTCTTTTGGAGTGTTCCCGGTCTGCAGATGTCAGTATCTATCAAAAGTGGTCCAGGGAAGGAACAGTGGTAAACAGAGACAGGCTCATTGATGCACATGTGAAGTGACGGCTGGCCCGCGTGACCAGATAAACTTCATAAACTTATTCAGCAATTTGAGCTACAGTAGCTCAGTCTGTTATATTCTGTTACAGCATTTGAGCTACTGTAGCTCAAATAGCTGAGGAAGTTTATGAAAGAATAATGGAAATAATACACAGTGCCACACAGTGCCAAGCAAAAGAGGGGCCAACACAATATTTAGGTGGTGGTCATAATGTTATGTTAGCAGGAGTACAATAAAGCCAAGTCGCTAACATAGATGAACATTGGCGATAAAATTCAGAAATGTGCTATGTCATGGTTCTTTCATGATATTTTAGCAAAATATACAATATCACATTTCTGCCATGGTGGTGAAGCTGTCTAATATGATAGAGGAGACTTGAATCGGGTGTGTCTGTAGGTCTGGTTACATGCTGATCAGACACTCCACAGACACAATTGGCTACACTGTCTAGTTAAGTCGCAGAAAGAAGGTATGCGCTAGCATGTGGCATGGATAATGAATAAAAATCTGTACTTACAAAAGCACTCTGAGTCCCAAACCCCCTCTGAAATCAATGTTGTCAAAACAACTGGTTGTGAAGATGATCTTGAATTATCACAGTGCCTAAATTGTTCAAAGCACAAAAACGCTTGCAAAAAAATGACACTGCCTAGAGGATTCTAACAAAATATCAATACACAGAGCCACAGTGATTCGGGTGTTTAAGCCCCAGTGCCACCAGATTTCCACTACGCTCTACCCTAAAAAGCCTGCAAATATATTTCTTTCAACTCAGCTTGATTATGATTAAGTGAAGCCAAGCATGCACTTTAATTACTGCTCTGTATGTGTGTGAGAGTGCTCCGACAGCTCAACACAGCGGCAGAGGTAACAGGCACAAATGTAATCTGAGCAATTTGCATCTCTTGGTAAAGGAACATTCAACGACATGTTTACCGCACAGGGTGTAAAAGATAAATGGGAGTCACATAATACATTTCTTGAGTTAAAAATAAAACTGTACTCATCATTCTGCCTTTAAACAAGAAGAAAAATAAGTTTTCAAACACTTTATTGTACTAATAAAAACAGCACACACATACTAGGTCAAAAACTGTACAATAATATACAGTAAAAATGTAAAAA
>JAYDZG010000010.1:11698158-11711425 GCA_034509265.1 Microcambeva bendego
ATACACTAAAAATATAAAAAGTAGTTATATATATATATATATATATATATATATATATATATATAAATAACACTAAATAATAGACTGAATAAAACACTAGAAAATGTGTTATGAACTGTACATTACTCACTGTAGAGTCTCAAGATAAGAACAATAACATTATTGCTGATAGCTACAATGAATGCAGAAGAAGATTAAAATCGGACACACATTCAACACAAGAATTAACAATGCAGACTAGAAACATGTTAACAGGTGGATTAAAAAAAGGAATAAAATACCAATGGAATCTAATCTTTTTTTATCACATAAATCCAAACATAGTTACAGTTCCATGCAAAAGTATTCACCCCCTTGGCTTTTTACCTATTTTGTAACATTTAAATGTACAATCTGAATTGTATGTGATTGCACAAAATAGTCCAAGTTGGTGAAGTGAAATGAGAATATATATATATATGGAAATAAAAACTGAAAATTGTTATGTGCATATGTATTCACCCCCTTTTCGATGAAGGCCTTAAAAAATCTGATGCAACTAATTACTTTGAGAAGTCACATGCTTAGTGAAATTAAGTCCAACTGTGTGCAATCTAAGTGTCACATGGTCTGTCAGTATAAACACACCTTTTCTAAAAAGGCCCCAAAGGATGCAAAACCATTGAGCAAGAGGCACCACTAACCAAACAATGACATGAAGACCAAGGAAATCCCCAAACAAGTCAGGGATAAAGTTGTAGAGAAGTACAAAAAGGGTCGGGGCTTAAAAAAATATCCAAATATATGATGATCCCTGGAGCACCATCAAATCCATTATCATTAAATGGAAAGAACCTGGTACCAGAACAAACCTGCCAAGAGAGGGCCACCCAGCAAAACTCTTATACCAGGCAAGGAGGGCATTAATCAAAGAGGCAGCATAGATACCAAAAGTAACCCTAAAGGAGCTGCAGAGTTCTCAACCAGAGACTAGAGTATTTGTCCATATGATCACAATAAGCCGTACACTCCATAGAGCTGGGCTTTATGGAAGAAAAAGCCTTTACTTACAGACAAAAATTAGGAAGGCTCGTTTTGCCAAAAGGCATTTGGGAGACTCCCCAAATGTATGGAGGAATGTGCTCTGGTTGGATGAGACAAAAGGAAAACGCTATGTCTGGCGCAAAACCAACACATCTCATCACCCCAAAAACACCATCCCCACAGTGAAACGTGGTGGTGGCAGCATCATGCTGTGGGGAAGTTTTCCAGCAGCAGGGACTGGCAAAGTGGTCCGAGTAGAAGAGAAAATGGATGGTGCTAAATACAGGTATATTCTTGATCAAAACCTGTTTCAGTCTGTCAGTGATTTGAGACTGGGGCGGAGGTTCACCTTCCAACAGGAAAATGACCCTAAACATACTGCTAAAGCAACACTCAAGTGGTTTAAACGGAAACATGAAGATGTATTGGAATGTTGTAGTCAAAGCCCAGACCTTAATCCAATTGAGATCATGTAGTCAGACTTGAAGATTGCTGCTCACCAGTGGAAACCATCTAACTTGAAGGAGCTGGAGCAGTTTTTCCTTGAGTAATGGGCAAAAATCTTAGTGACAAGATGTGGCAAGCTCATAAAGACTATTCCAAAGCGACTTGCACCTGTAATTGACGCAAAAGGAGGCTCTACAAAGTACTGACTTTAAGGGGGGTGAATAGTTATGCACACTGAAGTTTTCTGTTATTTTGTCCTATTTGTTGTCTGCTTCACAATAAAAATATCAAATGTTGAAAGTTGTAGACATGTTCTGTAAATGAAATGATGAAAACCCAGCACATTACAGCACAGCTCCAATAGCTCAGAGTTAATCTCATACTCTCTTTTACTATGTGTCAATTTCTAGTGGCTTTGCAAGTATTTTTTTCTTCCACTCTGGTTTCCATCTGCCTTTATTTGCCAATTGGTGTAAATAAGTGATTACATATCTATGGGTTAAAAAAATATAATTCATCAGTCTGTGTCAGAACTTTACAGATGATGAACTTCATGGCCAAACTTCATAGTGCTCAGACCCACCGGAACATAAACATCTGCTTGTTATTGAATTAGAAGCTACCTGTTTGATAGAAGGAATTAAATTTGGATGAGATCTAATTGTCTGCTTTTATGCCTTGTGTACTTTCTTTAAACCTTTGGAAAATTAACTATAAACAGACTATAAACGCTTTTATCCAGTGTCTTCCAGCACAATTACAGTATATAATCTGATCAATGAGGGTTAGGAGCCTTGCTCAAGGGCCTAAACGCAGCGAACTTGCTGTGGTGAGGTTTGAACTGGTGTCCTTCGGGTTACTTGTCCTGTACCCTGACCACTAAGATATGTCTGGGCCTTAGCCATTTTCATAGGAGATTTATGGGTGTTTGACTTGTTACTTTCACCTCAGTCTCCGGCTAGCAATTCTTTTTGTGACAATTATTAAATGATGATGATTATCTGATTAGTCGCAGTCGACTCTCGGTCACTTGAAGGATCATCGATCCATGAAGTATTTCGGCAATGATGGTGGAGTAGTTTGCCATTGCTTTCTCCACCCCTCCCAATTTATCCGGGCTGTTTCCAATTACATGGCTGGGTAAACCTACAGGACGATTCAGTGTCTCCAAATAACCTGGTAGCATGTCTTTGGACTGTGAGAGGAAACCAGAGTACCCAGAGGAAATCCACTCAGACACGGGGAGAACACGCAAACTCCGCACAGAAAGGACTGAGATCGCCCCACCTGGGGATCGAACCCAGGACCTTCTTGCTGTGAGGCGATAGTGCTACCCACTAAGCCACCGTGCCGCCAATTATTAAAGTTACTACCAATTAAAATAAACAAAAAGGTAACACCTTCCTAATATTGTCAGATAGTCTTTATTGTCATTTCCGATATATAAAAGTAGATATTGAAACAAATAACGTTTCTAGCAAAACAGTACAATACACAGTGCAGACACACAACAGTACAATACATACAAAAATGCCTATAATAAATACAAAAAGACAATTCTAATCTAAAAATTTCTAAACCAAACACGCAATTAAAAGAGACAAGATGGGTGTTTTTCAGTACATAGTACTGAGTAAATGATACATGAGGTATAAATGTATTCTGATATAAATTTAGCAGCACAGAGTTTTTACAGCAGCGGAGAAATCAACAGATTAAGGAGCAAAAATGCAAATAAGCTCTGCAGGTTGCGATAAATGAGCAAATATGCAAGTACTACAGTCACAGTGATTTGAGGGTTTGCTTAAGTTTTGAGGGTGTGCTTGAGTCCCACAGTATTTTTGTGTGTCAGGTTCCTTTGTGTGTGTGTGTGTGTGTGATGTGTGTATGAGCATGTGTCTGAGTCATTAATGTGTGTGTGTCAGATTCCATGGTGTGTGTGTTCGTCAGGGTCCATCATGTCTGTGTGTGTGTGTGTGGCATTCCATCATGTATGTTAGTCCATCATATCTGTGTGTGTGTGTGTGTTTGTGTGAGTCCAGTGTTGAGAAGTCTGATGGCTTGTGGGATGAAGCTCTTAAAAAGTCTTGTTGTGTTGGTCTGAATGCTGCAGTAACCAGATAGTGATTCAGCCACTCAAAATGGCCATGATGGCTCCTCTGTAAAATGTGGTGAGGATGGGAGATCACAGGTGAGCTTTTTCAGTCTCCTCAGAAAGTAGAGGCACTGCTGAGCTTTCCTCTGTGATGGTGCTGGTGTTGAGGGCCCAGGTGAGATTCTCCATTAGGTGAACACAGAGGAATTTAGTGCTCTTGACAATCTCTACCGAAGAGCCGTTGTTGTTCAGTGGGGAGTGGTCCCTATGTGTTCTTCTGAATGCAATGACCATTGCTTTTGTTTTGTCAACATTCAGGTTGTTGACCTCAAACCAGTCAGTTAGCCATTGCACCTCCTCTTTTAACTTCTTCAGCAATTTGAGCTACAGTAGCTCGTCTGTTGGATCAGACCACTTAGATCAGCCTTCACTTGACCATGACCCTGTCACTTGTTAAACACTTTTTCTTCTTTAGACCACTTTTGATAGACACCATCTATCAAAACGAGCCTTTGTCAAACTTTCTACTTCTACAGAAGTTTCTACTTACTACCTAATATATCCCATCCACTAACAGCTTTATTCATTTCACCTGTCAGTGAACAAAATGTTATGCCTGGTCAGAGTGAGTAATTTCCAGTAAACATCCATACTATAAAACAAGTACAACAGTAAAGTTTTCTGTTTGTTTACCTTTTGAACACCAAATGCATTAAGGGATTTATTTCAGGGGAAAAAGGTTTTTACTGTTTCCATTGTTCTTTATTTATTACATTTCCTCAGATAGTTATTAAATGTATCTTTCAAAAATGTTAGCACTTAAATAAGCCTTGATAGCCAGGAGATTTTAATGTGATTATGTGAAAGCAGGGGTGAATCAGTGGCTAGGCTACCATGCACAACCAATAAATAAATAAATAAAATGAGGACTATGTAGAAATATCATGTATTTTTTGCTTTTTGAAGACTCTTTAAAAACTTGTGTTGAGTGTTAATACCTTCAACAGAATGAGTTTGAAAGTAACTTTCAGTATTTTCTTTTTATAAAAAAGATAAAAGCAAAACACCACTATGTATTTCTAAAAAGCATGCTCCATTTTTCATGCCACAGGTTTATAGTCAGAACTTTTAAACTGTCATTCATAGGATATAAAACACATTATGGAAATTCACACATTTTACCATTTCCCCGAACAGTCAGGGTTATTTACACTCATCTGCTCTCAGAGTTGGGTATGTGGTCGAGGTAAGCTCAGATCATAGAATCACTTGGGGATTTGTATTGCCATCACCTGCTTAGAAGCCCATTCATTCAAGTTTAGTCTTTGTTTCCTTTCTGCAGCTACAGACATAGTGGCTGGCAGAATTTGCTTGGTTAGCATGTTCTGAATACTGATACCTGGCTCTTCTCTGGGAGGATAATCCCACAGACAGCTGCTGTCACAAAAGCGAGGCAGGCTCAGTGGTTCAGTAATGCCATGCAACAGAAATGTGCATGCAACCGCTATCTTTTTGCTAGTAGCAGACAGAGGGTCAGTGACTCACCACAAGAAGTGGACTCATCAGACATATCCCCGCAGTCATCTTCGCGGTCACAGAGCCAAACCTGGGGTATACAGCGACCGTTTCCACAAGAATAGTGACCAGTCTGACACTGTTTGGCTGAAAAAAAGAAGAGATGATCTCTATATCACTATCCTTTTATATAACAAGTATTATATGTCTCACATATTTACATAATTCACTGTCATGAATTTTTTTCCAGTTTAATACGAATATTTGAATAAATGAGTCTTTCCTAGCAATCCCACAGCAATTAGTTTAGTCTAGATGTCCAAAATTCTAAAACTATAGTAAATAAAAACACCAATTAGGTAAACAAGCTTGGAAACATCAATTTTACATGTAAACCTCAAATGTCAAACCCAGAAGATTTTTTTTTTCAACACAGCCTCACACTGTTGCTAACAGTTCTAGGTTTACATTCAGCCATTAAGGTAGGATGTGCTGTGTATTGCCGCTATATACATGATTTAAGATACCCTTGTGCAAAAACACAAACATTTCTAGTCAGTGCTCTTGACTAAAAGGCTAGAGGCTGGAAATGATATGAATAATTAGCAACCAATTAGTAAAATACCCATTATAAAGTGATGAATTGACAGGAGAATTCACGGTCTGGTTTTTAAGCTTACAAATCGAGCTATATTACAAACATGTCACTGTGCTGATATCAGAGCATTCATCAAAACTGTCCCACACTCTTATTGATTTTACAGCATTGTCAGACCCGGAATGTCACAGTTGGACAGGGGAGAAGTTTTACTGCAGTGTGTAAGTAATAAATATTGGTTGACTTCACAGTTCATCAAAAATAATAGTCACCATTCATTCACCAGCATAAAAGTCTATTATTATTATTATTATTATTATTATTATTATTATGCACTATTATTATTCCACTAGCACACCAGTGCCAAAAGTCACAACTACTTGGTATGACACTTAACGAGAGCAGCCAGAAAAAATCACATTATTATTATTTCTTAAGTGGATATATCAGTTTAACAAAACAAGCTGTGCTTATTTTGATAAAGAAGATACTTTCTGATGGTGTTTTCTGAAACAGGTGGTTGCTTGGTGGTGTGGGATTATTTACAGCTCATCTTTTGGCAGTAGCTTCACAGAGGTTCCATGATTAAGATATCTTGCAAGCCAGGAAGAATTTCTCTCATTCAAATTGTTTACTGTAGCCTGTCCTAAAGTTAAGGCTGAGAAGTGTGGCCATAAAGTTCTTAATTATTCTTACATGAATATGTTGTTGTGTTTTTTATTAAATCACAAGACTTAATTATTATTGTTTTTATACCTTTAGTGCACATGGTTGGTTACTGACATGAGGTAGTCTAGTACCAACCATAAGACCAAGAGATGATCACAGATGCAAGGTCATTTTACAGCAGTACATTTACGTAATTTACAAGATGCCTGATACAAACTTACTAACACATTTGCTCATGGGCAACTAGGTGGTGGAAGTCAGCCTTGTACCACTGACCTACCAATATTTAGTCCAGTACCTTAAACACAATGCTTTAAATGGGATTCTTGTTAGTCAAAGTTATTTTCTGTGATCATCTTTGATGTTAATGATGTGGAGTGCTAATGAGAATCCACATTGTAAATGCCTCCTTGATACATGTGAGAGGAATAACAGTCATTAGTAAGTGAAGTGAGAATCTGTTTTGGCTTTTTGACTTGCTCTGTGCTCTGGAGGAGTTAGTGTGACTTGAAAGTCAATAAATGCGTATTTTGTAATTTGTTTAATGAATTTAAAAGGTATAAACGAATTAAAAAAACACAGGTACAAACAGTACCAATAAAATGAACAAACGTGTTAAGGTTTAATGTTTTTTATTTTTCTTTTAAGATTAGACGTTATCTATTACTGCTGTTTCTGACATACTTCTGGAAAGTATTAAAATAGTTTAATATTTTGCATATTCACTATGATTACTAGTAGTGTTAATATTTGTGTTAAGAAATACAAGTATTAAGAAATGGATGTTGTCTGCTAAATGTGTCTGCTAAATGCCAACAAATAAATAAACAAAAAATAGAAAATACTACAAATAAATTTGGTTGGAGCATTACCTGAGCATGTTCTGTTGGATTCGTCCTCATTGTCACTGCAGTCGTTTGCTCCATCACAAAGCCATCGCTTGGGAATACACCGGTTATTAGGACACTTGAACTGGTCCACAGTGCAGCTGTGGTTAGCTATGAATAATTACAAAAAAAAATGCATTTTTAATGTGCTCCCCTTCCTGTTTTGAACTGGCCTCTTTTTATGTGCCCCCCTTTTTATCCTTTTATCTATTAACACTATTGAGTTAAAAAGAAAGGAGTTGATTCCACACTGTACAAAAACACATTATCTACACACTAGTGAAACTATACATACATATCTACATTACAAATCACCTGTATCTGAGTCTACATGTGTCTATCTAATCCTCAGGTTTCTGTATTTTCTTTGTTTTGTACTATAAATCAAGTCTAGGGTGGCACAGCTTGTAAAATAAATTTCATGCAGCGACACTGTTTTAAACTTCATCTACTGCTGGCAAATTCTGGATCATACAGGTAACCATAGTGTATTGCCAGCTTGTACATCAGTTAGTCAAATGCAACCAAAGCCCTTACCAGGACAATGCACAAAATAATAAAGTACATGGATGTAAATATAGATATAAAAAATGTATGTAATGCCTTTTTTACATTTACTTTTACTGACATTTACTGAAAGCACTGGTAATGTACAATCTTTCTGTGGTAGTACAACAATGACCCTCATTTTGATTGGTCTACTGCTAATGATCCACAGCTGCAGCTGGATTTAGATGTAATAATATGAGCATTTAAGCAAGGAGCTGTGGATCATTTTAGAAGAATGCTAAACTTAAACATGACTAAGACTAAACCAAAAAGATTGAACACGGCTTCTAGGCAGGAACATGAACATAAGCAAAAACACCAAGAATATAAACCTAACAGGAGCCAAAATATTTAAAAATACATCAAACACACAGAGCATGAGCATCCTGCCTAACAGGATCAAGAGTTCTAAACTTGCAGGAGGATAATATTAAACTAACATGGGCATAAATATCAAATTAACATGATAAAGAATGATATGTAGCTCCTTGCTTAAATGCTCAGATTACTACAACCAAAATTTGGCTCCATCATAATTTCTTCATCAATAAAAATTCATTTCATTCAGTTCAACCACTTATCCTAATCAGGTCAGGTAGGGGTGCTGGAGCCTATATCAGGTCTTCAACAGGCACAAGACACAGGTAACACCCTGGACATCACAGATACCTACAGGACAATTTGGTGCCTCCAATGAACCTGGTGGTCTTCAGACTGAGGGAGGAACACTGGGAGAACATGCAAATTCCACTCAAAAATAACCCAGATCAATTTTTAGCATCACTCCATAATTCATATGTAGATAGTGTTACGACCCCTGAACTGATAGATTTTGGTCTGATGGACTACTTTAATTTTGCCCTTATAGCACACAATCATCTGTCAAACATCTGGAAAAGGTCGGAACATCTTAAACGCAACACGCTTTTTTGGATTGTTTAACATTGGTCTTATTATCATCGTGATGTCTTGCAGATGAGCACACGCTCTATTAAATACGTTTTCCAGAAGAACTGGGCACATCTAACAGACGTTTTGTGATAAATATGTGCTATCAGTAGTCAGCAAAAAATAAAATAAAAATAAAAAATTGAGATTTTGGATACAATCCAGAATAACTAGATAATTTTGAGATATGTAGTGATAACCCCTGAACTGATATATCTTTGTTTGCTTGACTAATTATTAGAATTATCTATTTTATAGAGTTCCACTGCTTATCGTACTAACATTTTCCTGATGGGCAGAAGTCCTTTTCTAATCGTCCGACTTATCAGACCACATTTTTTATTCGAAGCCTACCAGATTGACGGCTTGCGCTACACTTTCCCATTTGAAAACTAATATTTAGCATATTATAATCTGTGTATTTGAGGGAAGGAACCGGGCAGAGTGTTGTGCTCGTGCATGTACGCTTAAAAAAACAAGTGAACCTGGGTGAGATTGTGTGCATGTACGTATTGATTCATCTAAAACCGGGCCCTCTAGGTTCAAATAAATACTAATTGTTTAACATTTTTTTCTGTCTTTGCTTTCTTTACTTTCCCGATGTGCCTTTATACTGTCATTTTCTTGAATCTTTAAATGTACCTAAATGAAAAAGTATGTACAGTAACATAAAAAAATGTTTTTCTCAATTAACTATGTGATCATTTATACATTACTAGTAACAGAACAATGTAATTTGATGCGACTGTCTAACTGAAAATGAATCTCCAGTGCGTACAGTTGTCATTTTTGATGTCATGCTGGTCTGCGCGTGTAGGTCAACTAAGATATGCGATCAGCAGATTAGTGTCGAATACTGAGCACATTAAAATGGTAATATGATCAACAAGCAGTGGGTAAATGTCACATCTGCACTGAGTCTGACAGTTTTAGTGGAACACACTCAGCGGGTGGTAAAACAAACGTGAAAAAAGCACACACCACAGAGATGCTCTTCCTCATCAGTGCCGTCTAGACAGTCATCATCTCCGTCACATATCCACGATGCTCTTACACACCGCTGATTTCTACACTCAAACTCCTCACTACTGCAATGGTTCAGCTCCTCGTCACCTGACAAATCTACAAAGGAATCCACAAACCAAAGGAAAAGCATGCAGTTTCATTTCATGTGTTCTGCCTAATTTTAGCTTAGAGGCAGTGACATGATCTTGTTATTTTTTCACTCAAAGAGAATATTGCCAGCAGACATCTCTGTACATGCATATTTCAGTATGACTGGGTTATTGTGGCCTACCTGAGCAAGTGACATTGTTCCTGTCCAGGTGTTGGTTGTCAGCACAAGCGCACACTCGGCCTCCTGGGATAGCCAAGCAGAGGGTAGCACAGCCTCCATAATTCACTCTGCAAGCATTGTCACCTGAAGAACAAATATAGAGCTTTCACATTTTTCCCAGGAATGTGTATGACCATCTTTACCATGCCTTTTTGAAACCAAAATAATTGCCAGTTTCATTTAGGTAGTCACATCAGAGGCAGGGACAAGTTTAGAGATTTAGAAATAAAGACATACAGCATGAATTTTGATTAATCGATGAAGTTGATTAAACTTGGTAAAAACAGGCTAGGGCATAGGATAATGAAGAAAGCCGAGTTTAATGTCTCTAGCTCTAAAGCCTGATGCACACTGAGTATTTAAATTTGCTTGGAAAAATTAAACTAGGGTTTGCACATTTAGTCTATGCCTAATATCAATAAACTACCCTTTTCTAGCAAGGAACATATCACCAAAGACTTGATTTTTCAATACTGAACAATTATACAGTTCTGTATTAAAGAAAAAGCCAGACAACACAAACATAATATTGTCACTGCACATCTTTACTGTTGTAGCTATGATGCTTTTTGGGCAGTTTTGTCATTAATTTCAGAATTTTCAGAGTTTGATCCAAATAATCCAATCTTGATCTCAGTTAATCATAAAATCTTTCACCACAAGGATCAGAACATTTCTAGACCAGTGTGGATGTTTTTCCAAAGATTCCTCCTTTTGTCAAAAAGTCATACAAGGCCAGCCATCTGCCAATCTTGTTTTAAAGCTGTTTTTTTGCTGTGTTGGATACACACTTTGTGGCCATCAAAACAATCGACTAGGATGAGTCTGGATGGGCCATCTCTATCAAAAACGATTACACTTCAGTAAAAACCCTGGAATTACAAATAAATGCACTTTTACACCTTTATACACCAAATATAATTTTAACATGCAAAATCAACTCTTTTTGCCCCACATTGGCCTCCATGTTTATTTATTTATTTATTCATGTACTTTCCGAATTCGGCCGCATATGGTGCTCACACTATTTGAAGGTGACTTAGTAGGCAGGATTATAATTCATCTAGGTTTTTGAACAGCCTATTTAGGGAGCCCACACAGGACGACATTAAATGCCTAGGTTGACAGTTCCATACATTTCAAACACAACCTTTATTTGTTTTCCACATGCAGGCTGTAGATTTTGGTTATTTTGCCAGTTAGTTTATCAGTGTAATTATCCTGTGCCTTTTATTTGCAGTTTTACCTACTGTATATTCTTATAAGAAAGCCAAAACCTCACTTTTACTTTCTTAAACATTCATGTTTGAGGTTTATTAACATTTTGGATTAATTGAGAGCACTGTAGTTGGTGATTAATAAAAATAGTCCTCAAAAAGAAGACTTGCCTAATAATTGTGCACACGGTGCACACAGGAAACTCCTACCACACCAGCTTGCCAGTTTTATTGGGTTTATTTCCAATTATTTTAGGTGTGAGGCATTACATGCCCTGTTATGCCTAGTTCACACTACACATTTTTGCCCTGATAGTCACTCGCTGACTGGTAGCTGTTAGATGTGCCACCGCAGAGACAACTCAGAATTCACTCAGGGATTGAAACTTGGCTCTCAGTCGCAAAGTGTGAACTCTTCATTGATCCAGCAACTCAAAGAAAAATGTTTAGAAGATTTCTGCACCAATCAGTGACTGGCAGTGAGTGCTGTAGACCCCCTATAAGCAATTGTGTAGCGTGAAAACCTCAACAACTCCTGACTACAAGAGATCCAGTTGAGCAAAACAACGATCAGGCAGGTCTGATATCAAGTCAAGTAGGGTGAACTTGGCAATAGAAAGACGAGTCAGGCAGAGCAGCCAGATTTATTCAGAAGTAACTGAAAACCCCTACAGGTCAAGCAAGGTGAAGTCCAAAAAGTTTGTTTGTAGTGTGTTTTACTGCTGCAGTGCAACCAGCACATTGATATGGTTCTTGACTTTTTACTTGTTTTTAGTAGCATTATTTACAAATCTTGTTAGGCAGAGTTTGGCTATTGGTCACAAACATTATTTAACATTTTTAAGTATCTCCTATCAGTAAATCGGTAGTCAGTCTCAAACTCTCGATTTCCAAAGCAATTTTTATCCCTGATGCAGTACACATTTTGACATTTTTACTACTTTCCTGCACTTGTTTAAGATACAGATTCTCATGTTGAAATATGAAGAACGTCATTGGTGTCATCTCATATTTCTATCCTTTCAGAGAAGCAATTTGTCTTGTGAACAATGCAGCCAAGCTCAGAGAAATGAGCGGGAAGGAAGCCGTCACTTATTACATTGAGGCATGAGAACTATTGTTAGATGTAATTTGGTGAGAGTTTGAAGGCACTGCCTGGACCAATGAGATAAAGGGTAAGTGTTTTGTGTAAGCCAATCTGAGCTGGTACAAGAAGAAGGGATGCAATTATTCTCTCAGATGACAAGAGCTCAGAGAAAAGGGACAGCAACTCATCCCAACTAATCAAAAATAGCACTTTTGCAATGCTCATACTGAAGGCTTTGTGCCAATGATAATGTTACATAACTAGAGTCCTTCAAGAGGCATTTCTGGAAGTTGTTAAAATACGCAGACCAGTCTTAACATTATGACCATTGACAGGTGAAGTGAATAACTGATTATCTCATCACAGCACTGTTTAGTGGGTGGGATATACTAAGCAGCAAGTTAATATTTCATCCTCAAAATTGATGTTAGAAGGAATGGACATACATAAAAAATTGAATGAGTTTAGCAAAGGTCAAATTGGGAGGTCAGATCCAACAGATGAGCTACTGTAGCTCATATTGCTGGATAAGTTAATGCTGGTTCTGATAGAAAGGTGTGCATTTTAATTACAGGAATACGCAATATTAGGAAGTTGGTTATAATCCTATGCCTGATCGGTGTATTTTAGCAAGAAGAAGAAGGGATGCAATTATTCTCTCAGATGACAAGAGCTCAGAGTAAAGGGACAGCAAATATCCCTACTCAACTCATCCTAACTAATCAAAAATAGCACTTTTGCAATGCTTATATGAAAGGCGTAATGCCAATGATAATCTGACACAACTAGAGTCCTTCCCAGGAGGCCAGCTCTCTAGATGGTTATAAGGACACTAGAAGTTTTCCTCGAAAACACATCTGAATCAGTTCAGACTTTGCATTACCACGTCTGATCTA
>JAYDZG010000010.1:11720805-11732082 GCA_034509265.1 Microcambeva bendego
TTGTTGTCAGCACATTCAACTTTGTACAGAACAAAGTATTCAATGAGAATATTTAATTCATTCAGATCTAGGATGTTGAGTGTTCCCTTTATTTTTTTGAGCAGTGTATATAACCATTGCAGGCTTTGTGAGTTAAGCTAGCCATAATGTTATAAGAAAATGGAAAATCTATTAAAAAAAATTCACATGAGACTAATGTTAATGCTAGAAACTTGTTGTTTATGAGTCATTTTTTTGTAGTTCAAGAGTCGAGTCTGAGTCATTGAAAATTAGTCCAAGTTGAGTCTGATGTTGCTGTGTATGTGTGTGAATTACATGCAACTAGAGTCCTCATCTCTGGCCCACATCCATGAAAACCAGATTAAAGCAGTAAGCATTGTGATTAGATTTTTACAGTAAATAGTCACTTATATTACAAAGTATGTCTTCAGTCATCACAGAAGACAGCAGAAAAATCGGTTTGGCCTTTATTGGGTCCTAAATGAAGGCATTTCCCAGTAATTTCAGATATTTGCCTTGCAGAAAGGTATCAGTGTTTAAATCCCACGTGGGCAGCAACAAAATACCAGCGGATAAAATGTAGTGGGATGATACAGAGACATTGAAGAACCAGGTGTTAAGTTTCATTCTAAATTATCTATTAAGATTTGACTGAGGATATGAGAAGGTCTGCCAGGGAAAACAATGGTAGCCAAACAATGAGAATAGAAACCACCTCCTAGCAAATATTTGGTGGATGAGAGGAAACCGGGAGGTATGCCAAAATTCACACAGCAAGCAACTTTAACAGGATGCTTTGCCACTGAGAATAGAACATAAGGCCTTTATTTTTAATATATAGAACATTTGTTCTTCAATAATTGTATAGCACTCATGAAGCCGAGAGGGTTAAGGGTTTTGCTAAAGGGCCCAACAATGGCTGCATTGCAGATCTAGGTTTCAAACTTTTAGTTAATAGTCCAGAGCTGCACCCACTTGGCTATCACTGTCCCATATAAGGTCCCAGATGTAGCCCAAGAACAGAATGTGAACCTAATTTGCAGGATGCTTAACCAAGGTAGAACAACATAGTGGTTAAAAGCTACAAGTAAATAATTAAAGAGAAAACAAAAGATGTAAAAAAAAAAGTTGTCTGTGAGATTAGGCCCTGATGGTATGGATAAGGCTGGAATAATACTTATACTACTACTACTACTACTACTACTACTACTACTACTACTAATAATAATAATAATAAAATCATTTTATCCAAACATTTTATCTACTTCTGGAACATGAAGTGATCATTACCAAACTGTGACCACAAGAATGAAAGCATAAAATCAAATTTCTGTTATTTTTAACCTGTTAGCAATAATGCCTAGCTGACATATCTCCACTTATCAGCTGAGGGAAGTTTTCACCTACATTTAGCCATGAAGAATAGTAATAACTTTGGCACTCAAAATTGTTACAGCTGTTGGAGAGCAAATAGATTGTAATAAATGATCGTAAATAGAGTCCCGATGAGTAAAAGTGAGATAAAGATGGTGGAGAGGTTAGTGAGTCAGGAAGTTAAGTCTTATCATATTAAGGCAGTTATTGGTGGTAGGCTGCCCCAGAAAAAAATATTGCAGAGTGATGTAAAGGGAAAGAGAAGGGAACAGGTCAGTGTTATTTCAGCAGGGAAATCCAATCTAATAGGACAGATAGACATCACTGTGCCACCTGCTTACCCGGATAGCTCGCCAGAACCTAATAATTAGACCTCAGAACTATCCCCAAAAAGAGATCTGAGGTAATGTCCAGCAGGTAGCAAAATTCTATTAGATGAAAAGTATTTAAAAGATTCCATTGCATTTTTTATATAAAAACACACATACATTTTTCCTGCTTCCAACACATCAACTTTGAGGATAAAGTGTTCACTTGTGGCTTAATACATCCCACCCACTAACAGGTGATTAAGACATTATAAGCATTATTTATTTCACTGGTACCTGGTGTATATATTTTATGATTACTTTTAACAATGCAGTTGTTTTTCCACTATATCTAATTTCAATACCAATAATTAAACAAGCATTAATTCCATGACATGAAAAAGCTGGCTACATAAATTGAATCAAGTCAATGTTTAAAAGCTGCACACAATTGTGGCTCAAGGCTAATAAACCTGTTGTGTCTATAAGTAATGAAACCATTCCACTGTCACTTTCCATCTCTGAATAACTTCATAATCAACAATGCTTGGGATTACAAGACACAATTTACCAAGTGAAAATTGTGTGCTTATCACACTGCAAACATGAACGCCGTTATTAAATATCAAGCCACGGTGTTCCATCATTCACAATAATTATAATCAGAGTGGTTATGGATTAATAATAATTACTGCATATCTGAACCATACAGCACATGGTTTAACACAATAAACTCTCAACACTCCATCTTCTATGCGTCGACAGCAGTAGAGTGCTTGTTTCCCAACTCTGTGCAACTGAAAGTTGCTTCCCAAGATTCATCAGTTTCCCTCACACCCAGAGGTGATAATGAGATTGGCTTCACGCCATCAAGCTCAAATCTTCACTGCCTGTGCCATTTCTGATTACAGATATGCATGCACAAGCACACTTTCACTGACCCGTGCATTACCATCGTCACTGCAGCGTTTAGACCTACTATAAATCCTATCCTTATTTTAATCTCAGTAACAAAACACATAACCTGCTTATTTTATGCTTTGGCTACACTTTATCCTATCCTGGATGTGTATATAAATTATGCGGTATGTAGGAAACATTATTTGAATACTTCCACAGTTTTATACCATGGGTCAATAAAAAAAACCTTTTTTTGCGCTGTCAAGGATTTATAAAATATGTATAACCACACAACCCGTTTTAAGTAATGAAGCTGTCCATGAATTTTACTTCCATTTTTTTTTGGTAATTAACTAGATTAAAGGAAATTAGATAGATTACAGGAATAAATCAGAAGCAATTAATGTTATCAGACTTTTAGAGTGTGTGATTCAAGACGGTTTTGAATTTTATTTTATTTTTAATTGCAAATTGTGAACTTTAATACTGACAATAATCCCACTTTTTCTTCCCCAACCTCAGGATCATTGTTTTGTGAATAATTATGAAAACATAAATAAATCATCCCAATTTCTGTGTTTTTAGTTACTTGAAAATTTTAGTACAATCTTGGGATGCTTGTGGCAAGATCTTGAAATTCTTAAAACATAGAGTGGCAGCATTTCATTGAACGTCTATTATGTCTTGTAAACTTCAAAGTCTGCTTGGTATTTCGAGACTTCAGAGAATCATTGAGTTGGCACAACTTGAATTTGTTTAATTCAAATGGGGGCAGCACAAACAGAACTAGCCAAGTTTTGAGTTGAAAAGAAGTTGACTTTAGTGCGTGTTCAGGTGCCACAGTGGGATAATTTACTAACACTAGCATTGAGCATCGTGGTTTAAGCTCATATTTTATATTTAAGCATTTTGACCTATAAGTTACATTCATGTCAAAAATACATATATGAGCCATACATTTCATCAATGTCTGAGGTTGTTCCAATTTCTGATAGGTTTGGTATATAGTTTTCACAAATATGGGCATATAGGTTATACTATATAAAGATTTTATACATGTAGATGATAAATCTGAATGAGCAAAAACAAACAGATTTAAATTAAAAATGAACTTTTTAACAAAAAAAAACAGTATGACACCCAAAATCCAATACAAATCAAGAAAGAAAAAATATTTCAGACTTTGGAAGAGACTCAGCTAAATGAACAATGTCAAAAATGCTGCCACAAACATTTGGAAATCCATAATATAAGAAAGTAATTATGAAGTAAATAAATATAAACCCTAAACTGTCATGGTAAAGAACCATAAATTATTATTAGTGCCTTACTATAGTTACCAGTATTTAAAATACTGAATATTAACAATCAAAAGGTTTCCGTCCTACCACTGTAGACAATTTAAAGGTCTTTAGATTTAATTACTTAGAATTTATTGTAAATATCATTGGATCATATAAAAACTTTAGTAAATCTAAAAGAAACTCCATGCATTTAGGCATATCCCAAACTGACCAGCAATGATCTCCAATCCCTAAATCAAGGCCTATCAGTCATCAATAGCTGATGTGGATTTACTTTGTCAGATTTTTTTCAAGCCTTACAGTACAAATTAACAAATGACTCAATACTTTACTGTGCAAAAAAGCCTTCATGTTAACCATGCCCAAGCACTGATGAGGCTACTCCAATAGAGAGTGTGGGGAATTTAGAAACTAAGAAATGAAACAATGACAAACTACTTTTACACACCGTAGGACATGTTTGACAGAATAATGGAACAAAATAATGAATGCACTTCATCCCTTAATATATTTGATTCTATATTTTCTACAAATTGAGAAAAAATGTCATAACTACAAAGTGATAAATGCTTTACTGTTTTGCAGGCCTGAACTACAATGAGACCAAACATGAAATAACTCAGGTTTATACTGACTGCAACCAAATAAAGCTAAAAGTGAATGTAATAAGTACTGTATTTTCAATATGAAGTGCCTACCAAGATTGACCACCCTAACATAAAATGTATGACTCTTTCCGGTGCCAAAAACAACAGCAATAGGTTTACCAACACAGAACACATGTTTGTGTGTTTATGAGAAACACACAAAATTTTAATTTTATTCATGCAGCAAGTCAACTGTTCTCATTTTCACTGCATCTGAGACAGAGCATGAGCAAACAAATGTTTGGAAATGCATTACACTGAGGACAGATCTTTTGTGTTTGACTTGGATTTGGATCACACACTATCCATGTTGCTCAGGCTGAACTTTGCTCCAACTCATGGCTCATTTGCATGTGGATTTGTCAAAAAACACCAACCATTTTTGCAAAAATTCACTAAACAGCACATACATAAAACTGTAAATTATAAATCAACAGTAATTCATGAGCAGATGCCATTATATGAAAGACCAAAAGTATTTTTTGCATGCATCAAAAAGCAACAGAATTAGAAACTGGACTGTTTTACCTATTGAGTGGATCCACAACTATAGCTCTGGGGTGAGACATGTCTCCCTCTAAAAGAGTCTTTCTAGTGGCAGCTGCCCTCTCCAGCCTGGCAACGCTGATTGTCTTTCTGTAGCCATCATTAGTCCAGTAAAGGTTATTTCCAATCCAGTCCACTGAAATACCTTCTACATTGTCCAGATCTGTAGGAAAAAACAGAAATAGCTGGATTAATCAGATTTATAAAACTGATTTTCTTTCTCGCTCTCTCTCTCTCTCCCTCTCTCTCTGGAATAAATATATCCATATTTTATTTTACATTAAAGATATATTTATGTGATTATGTGACGCATGTAAAGAACGACAGCCTTATCATGAGTATTGGATCAGGATCAGTATTATGTATAATTATGTATTAAGTCAGTAGATGAACTGTGGTAGTGCTATGTTAACTAATAAATGTAAATAATACATACAAACCAGATGTGATATTATATTAAAATAAACATCTGGGATTTTTAAGCATTAAAAACAAACAAACACAAAAAAATCATTAATCCAGTTTTGTGAATCGCATCGTGAGCAGAGTGTATTGTTACATCACTAATAACGACTATAATCACATGGTCTCCAAACATTGTGAATACCTGAATTCAGTCCATCTCTGCATTTACAACTGCCATGTACTATGTATAGTGGACAAAACATATACCAAAACATTCAGAAATCCAACTGGACTCTAAAATAATTGGCATTTAGTTACAGTATATTTACATTTTCAGCATTTTGCAGACACATTCACCCAAACAATGATGTCACAATTCTTGAGAAATTAAGGGTTTAAAAACATTGCTGAGGGGTGCAACAATCTGGTGGTGGTGGGGCTTGAACTTAGTCCAATAACTTAATCTAACACTATCATTATATATACACACTCAGATACAACTTGTTTGGAAGCTTAGGTCAGAGCACAGGGTTCTGCAACACTGGCTGCATAGTAGAGACTTAAACCAACAATGTTCGTCTGGCCAAAGCTCTAATCACTAGGCTCACGCATCCCTCACAATTATGGCTAGGGCAAGATGCAGCATAGTGGTTAAGCTACTGGACTAGTATCAGAAGTTCGCCAGTTCAAGCTCAATCACTGCCAGGTAACAGGCCCTTAACCCTCAATTGTTCAGACAGAAAGAATTTTGTTGTACTGTACACCTATACAGTCATTTATAGTCATGGAAAATACTTTAAAATTATATTTTAGTTTTAAAATGTATTGGTATGTGTTTTACCAAAATGAACAGTGTTGTTTTAATCTATTCTAACTCTCATATTTTTTCCACATCTGTTTAGTTGAAACTGCACATGCAACCTTCACCAAATCTGAAAACCTCGGCTTTTTGAAGGCACATTCCTACTTAAATGACCCCTCTATTATTACAGTAGAAATATCCTTTGCAGTTGTGAGGTGATAATTTCCCATGGGACAATTTCTCACTGTGTCTGTGCTACCAGTGAGACTCCAACCACTGGAGGTAAGCTAGTGTATTAGACTTTCAGTACCAAGTTGATACCAAAGTTCTGAAAATGATTCGCTTCTCATTTCCAGTGGTACAGGAGGTATCAAAGCTTTCACAGATCTCTCAGACCACACGCTGATGCCATAATGCTAAGAAACAGAGAAAGCTAAAACAATAACACCAGGAGGAATCATAGTAAGCTGCATCACTCCCATGCTGTTTAACTAGTGAGTGTTCTATTAAGTAATCGCTTTATAAATCGGGTTATTCGAATGGTCTATCTATGTATCAATGACATTTAGTTTCATTAGTAATAGTAGTAGTAATAGTAATTTATTAGCACTGAAAACAACGACTACTTAGTAGAAGGATTAAAGGGCATCTAGGATTTCAAACAGACTCCTTCCCTGGAGCGCATACAGGATGACGTAAAATACTGTCCAGGTAGAATACCAATAGAAGTCAATATAAATGCTATACCAAAATAGTTTTTTTTTAATTGGCACGATATAGTTATTACTTGAAAAAACAAAGTATTATACTAAATTGCACTTTTTGCTT
The DNA here is from genome assembly GCA_034509265.1 of Microcambeva bendego. Taxonomy (NCBI): domain Eukaryota; kingdom Metazoa; phylum Chordata; class Actinopteri; order Siluriformes; family Trichomycteridae; genus Microcambeva; species Microcambeva bendego. The sequence continues at coordinate 11,727,920 of JAYDZG010000010.1, forward strand.
GAGAAAGACTTTTTAAAAAGCATTTATGTTCACATACATTCATTCCATTGTTTTGTTTTTTTTCTTCATGGTATCGAAACTGGTATTGTGAATCGTGGAATTGCAGTGGTATTGGTACTTATGACATATCTAGTTCTGAGATCACAAACAGCCAGTGAGATCATGAATGGAACTTTCCCAAAAATGCAAAGGTCTAATTACCATCCTTAAGAATAGTTTCTCGACTGCTCCCATCCGTTTTTTGGCGCCCTATTAGAAAACTTGTGGTGTCAGCAAAGTAAACGTATCCAGTCTCAGCATGGTAGTCCAATGCTCGTGGATTCACCAAGTCCTCCACCGGAACCATGTGTTCGCTGCTGGACTTTGCATTTATATCCAGGCTCCGGATTATTCCTGGTCTACCCTTTCCATAGAATATGAAGAGATCGTTCTTTGGCTCTGTAAAGAAAAGGAATAGCAGTATTGGTCAATGAAGAGATGTATTAACAATTCAGAGTGCTCAGGTATCATGGGAGACTTTAAAGGTGACCTCGTATGCTTCTTCCTGACTACTTACATACGTTATGGAACAATCTCCAAAGGCACATTTTGGCAGGGAGCCTGGCAGGTCAAAGAAATAAATAGACCAATCAAGAGCACTTAGTACTCCCATATGTGATTTGTCTTGATTGAACAGATTAATTCATTTGTCAGTCTGCAGTAATGTTATCCTTGTTAAGTGAGACTCTGCTTAAACAATAAATCTGCTGTTGTCAGATTAACACTTGGAAGCAAGAAAAGTGATCAATGGCTCCACCAAACTAATATAAATTAGCCTTGGTGGCTGTGAGAATAATTGAAGGGGTGTACAGTGTATGATTGCAGGTCCTAATTCTGCCTCAGGAGAGGGGCTGTGTGAGTAAAGGATTGGGATTTGATGCAGGTGTGTTTACAGAGATCCTACATAACGAAATTTTTTAATTTGCTGCCTGCCTCTTTTCCTTATAGACTAGGCTGATGTGGGAGAGATCACACACATAACTAAATTAACAATCTGAAATAAAATAAATAATAAAATAAAACATTTTCAGTCCTGAATGTCCCTTTATACATTTCATGGATATGATCAGAAAAAAAACTTGGTAACTCCATTTTAGGGATTACATTTATTATTATATAATATTTATATTTAGACATAGGCTTAACATTATGGCCACTGACTGGTAAAGTGAGTAACACTATATATTCATCATGTTATTGGGTGGGATAAATTAAGCAGTAATTTTCAACGTTCATTTTACAAGTAGGAAAATGTCGCAAATATTGGAGTGAGTTTGACAAGGGCCAAATTGTGATGGCTAGACATCTGGGTCAGAGTATCTTCAAAACTGCAGATCTTGTGCGGAGCAAAGGGTGGCCAGTGTGATCTAACCCAACAGATGATCAACTTTAGCTCAAACTGCTAAGGGAGTTAATTCTGGTTGTGATAAAAGGTGTGAATGGGGCTGCATTGCCACAGATCAGGTAGTTAGAAGGTGGTCATCATGTTATAACTTTTAACTGCCTATGATTTGATCTAATTTATACAAGTAAAGCACTGTTAATTATTATTATTATTATTACAGCATGAAGTGTTGTAATATACACACGCAAACACACGGAAGGAGGAGGAGATAATATTTTGATGCATGGCTCTAGCCAATGGAGACACTCGTTACAAAGGTCATTTAAACAACAAATAGATAATTAAATCCTTAATCCACACATGTAAAAAAGTGAAAAGTGATAAGAATGTGTGGAACATGGATACATGTTTTTTTCTGACAGTGACGATATGCAAATCACAAAGACCATTAAATGATGGAGAATCTGCACATCATAATTCAATGTGTGGCTGCTGCAGGGGAGTGTAAACTTCAGAGAACTGGGTAGAAGAGGTAAATCTTCTATGTTGTAAACTTGTGTCCAGAGGAACTGATTCAACTTTGTGGATTTGTGTACCTGGATTATTGCGCAAGCACTAATAGACTTCTGCTCATAATAATAATAATGATGATGATTATGATGATGATTATATTATTATTATTATTAGTGTTATTATTATTAATAATAATACGTTATCTAATATACTTAAAATCATTTATACACACACTTCTTTTTTCTTTCTTTAATATTTTATGTTAAAATACTGTTCATGTAAGCTTTTAAAACTAACAGCATTAGCATTTTTTAGATGTCTGTCGTACCTTTTTGCAACAATCTGGTAAAATAAAATGTCAGCACATTACTTCTGATAAATGGCCTTCAGTTCTCTAGTTTTAAATTCTTCATCCACTTTAATTAGAATTTGAAAGGTGTGCTTAGCCATGCAAGCACATTTAGTGGTAAGAAGCCACTCTTGGCTTATTTCAGCTTTGCTTTTTAAGTCGACACCTTGATTTCAGTTTCATTATGCTGATGAGGATCACCCACACACATCTTTATGGAAGAAAATCGTAGGACCCTGAGAGAACCCAAACACACAGATATGTGATCCTCACAGAAGGTACCCAAAACATTTCACCTTGGACGTTATTGCTTGTCTAACAGTGCTACCTTGCCACTGTGCCACCATTATTACTTTAATTATTAAGTAGAAGGTTTTTCAACACTGTCACAGAAGACTCCAGTGTGTGTGTGACCACACAGCTTTCACTTTAATTTATTATTACAAGAGAACCTTGAACATAATTAAGCTGGTTTGAGACCTAAATATTACACAGTGAGCATGTGATCATTTAGCAAGGAAGTGGGGGAAAGCGAAAATACATCTATTCTAACATTGCATAACAAGTTGACCAGCCCAAATAGCTGAAGGAGTTAATGCTGGTTCTGATAGCAAGGAGTCCGAATACAAAAGTGCATCACATTACATGGCTGTTTTGGCAGCAAAAGGGGGGCTGACACTATATTAGGAAGGTGGTAATAATGTTATAATGTTATCTGGGCCCAAATATACATCAAACTGTCACACAATGCAGTCATGTCCTTATTACTGGTAGTGCATCACCACAGCACCCTGATAGCATTTTTATTAATTGACCTCAAATTTTCACTGTCAGAGAGAAAATGTCAATTGATCACCTGGGGCTACAGATGGAGGCCAACGTTAAAATGACATTATCCGCACATAATAAATCATGGAAATAACAATCAATAGCCTGAACACAGACCATCATTCTGAAGCAAAGCTACCCCGTTAAGTGTTTGTCTTTATCTCTGTCAGCTGGAATACGTGGGCAAGATACACTAACAAACGAGCAACTCAATCTATCAACTTTATCCACTTATTGTAGTCAGGTAGAATGTCCTGACACACAAATCTAGCTTATACACAGTATATGGAAATACATCAGATTAAAAATATTGGTGTACCGGTGGAAAATAAATGCTTTCTTTAAAATTCCAAAGATCACAACACATTCAGTCTGAGAGTGAATGTAAGCAAACTGATCAGAGACTCTGCCAAAAGGTTTAAATGGACTTTATACGAATGAAAAAGAAAAACTAACTTTTGCAGGATTGGCCATCACTTCCCAGAATAAAGCCAGTTCGGCAACGGCAGCTTTTAGATTTGTAACTCCCACTGAGCAGGCAGAGGTGCGAGCAGCCTCCTGATTTTCCATATGAGGTAATTTCACACGCATGCCCCCTGACTGAAAAAAAGACATGACAATTATAATCACATAATATTTAACAAGCAAAACATGCGGTCATCCTGTAAACAAACTACAAAACCCTTCTGCAGGGTCAACAAGTGCATAAAAATATATAGACAAGAAAGGAATGTACTGTAGCAAGTAAAGAATGACCTTCTGCCTAAAAATGCATTCAGATCACACAGAACTAGCACTTTACCTTTTGGTTGAGTGAGTTTGTGGAAAATACGTATTGCTTTGGAGTTTCCCATGCTGGTTAGCATTTCTGGCTCTGTGACATTAAAACGATTTATCCGTATTACATCCACCACAGAGTCGGCAAGGGATTCGGAGCGAATGGCGTACAAGTAGTCCTCAAAGACAGCTAATCCATGCAGGTAAGCCACCTTAAACAAAAGGCATTCATCACTTTAAGGTAATAAAACATAAGGTAAAAGACAGAAAGCAGAAAGCAAAGTTCACTGGAAACCGCATTATATATATATA
>JAYDZG010000010.1:11752699-11769313 GCA_034509265.1 Microcambeva bendego
TATATATACACCAGTCACCACATTAAATTAACTAGCATCGAATCGTGAAGTGAATAATAATTAATAATATATTATTATTATTAATGATTAATTAGATACCATGTTGTGTCTGCTCAAATTCATTTATAAATAAATGCAATTCCTGCATTTCAGGACAGTAATATATTTTAAAAAAAGCTGGGCATTTGTAACTTGGTAATGTTGCCATTCATTTTCACGATATTTTTTATCGTCATTGTTGCAATTTTCATTTCAAATTTCAAAATGTACTTTTCTGCATTAATGCTGCCATCACAGATGTGTAAATGACCTTCATCAAGCACACTTACACAGTCCCATAGCATGACAGACCCTGGCTTTTCGACTTGCTGCTGATAACAGTCTGGACGTTCCTTTTCATCTTAATTTTGTGCTGATTCATCCGACCACAATACTCATTTCCATGATGTGATTTCATTCAATTATGATTACTTGACAATTTGGCCAGGTCTTATAGGGTGTTCCCAGCATGCAGTGGTTAGTACCTACCAATAATTAATCCAAAGACAACTGGTGAACCAGCAAAAAAGGTAATTGGCAATCAAACCCACTAATGAGTCTGTGTGGGCTTAGATTTCAGAGTACCAATGATGATTCCTGTCAATTGCTAAAAAGTGCCCCCAATTTGCACATGTGCATCACAACTGGGCCATGAAATTATAGAAGAAGATAGCCTGGTCTTATGAATCATGCTTTTTACTGGCATTATCTGGATAACTTTCTGAGTGTGCACCACTTATCTGTGGAAAAGATGCACTAGGGGAAGAAGGCAAGCTGGTTGAGGCAGTGTGATGCTATGAAAGTCCTAGAATTCATGTAAATGTTTATATGACATGTAACACCTACTTAAACATTGTTGCATACCAGGTACACCCCTTCATGACATCACTATTGCCTAAAACCTATATTTCCCATCTAAAAAGTAATTACCTCTAAAATTAACAACTGGCTGTGCCACCCCAGGCAGTAACAACTGCAATAAAACAGCCTGTAATGAGTATTTTACATCATTATGAAGACATTTTTGCCCCACTTAAACTGAGCCCTGTTAAGACTTTGAGTTGGCCCATACAAATCTACAGATTTGTTTCTTTTAATACATTCTTGTAGGTGTCATCCAGATCATTGTCCTGCTGTAAAGCATTTGTGATTCAGCTTAGTCACAAACTGGTGGAAGGATTTTCTCTTTTAAGAGTATTTGATAGAGATGAGAATCCATAGCTCCAGTCGATCATGACAACATGGCTTCTGTGATTGGTTGACCTAATCAGTGACGATGACGCTAATCATTTTTAAAAACATGTATGTGTACAAGTGAACAATTTATATGCTTTTCTCAGTTCTACTTCATGTGTACTACACAGCAGCACTAGTGGATTGTTTGACATCTATTATATTATTTTACTATGTTTTTGGAATTGCGGACATCTTGGAATACCATATTCATTCAAATTCTTCATTCACATGAGAAATGACAAATATTTTACTTCTATATTGTAAGCTCAATGTGGCACCCAATTTTAATTGTAGGTTGGACTTGTGGATATGTGGGTCTCAACATACATAGAGTTTTCAGGTGCCAGGATGAAGAGATAATCAGTGCTATTCACTACACCTGTCAGTAGTCATAATGTTATGAATGGTAATGACATATGAATACAATACAACAACAAAAAATTCCACATATTCCAGCTGGTTTGGAAGCTTGAGCATACAGGATCAATAGCTTTGCTTAAGAGACCAACAGTGGCTGCAAAGCAGAACTTGAATTTGAACCAACAATTTTCCACTACAATTATTATTTATATAAATTAATCAGGATTCAACGTAATACTTTTTTCTACAAATATATTCAGACTCTTTGCTGTGACACAAATGCATTCTTGCCTTAATTATCCTTGAAACATGTCTAGAACTTAAATTAAATATATTAGACACAGTTTTGAAAGTCAGAAACCTACGCTGAAATGACCTACAATTTACACTGCTTTGTCAGGATAAAAATAGTGTGTGAATTTAATGGACTATTTCTGATCTGCCCTATCAAATTGGGGCAAAGCATAGATTAGAGAAGGGATATAAAACAATAACTAAGGATTTGTTCTAAAGGCCACACTGACCTTAATAATTCTGAAATGTAAGAAGCTTGGAGTAACCTTGAAGCTTCCTAGAGTCTGCCTGAAAAAGTGGGCCTTGGTCGGGGAGGTAAAAAAATAAACCATCTCTCAGTATATAAGAGCTGCAAAAGTTATGTGAAGAACCCTCTCTGTAATGCTTTATATGTCAGGCATTGGTGGTCAACAGTCCACCTAAAGGTGTTGTGTGTAGAAAAAATGACCCAAACATTAGGATTCAGATTGTAGTTAACTGGGTCAGGTCCTGTTGGGTCAGCATGCAGTGATTAGTAAATACCAAAAGTTAATCCTAAGAAAAACAACTGGTCAACCAGCAATAATGTCACTAGCATCCAAACATACAAATAAGTCTGTGCACATGTGGCCATGAAATGATAGAGGAAAATTGCCTGGTCTGATGAATCATAATTTGAATAGGCATAATCTGGATTGCTTTCTGTGTTTGCACCACTTATCTGAGAAAAAGCTGCACTAGGGGAAGAAGGCATGCTGGTGGAGACAGTGTGATGCTCTTGGGAAAAAAAAGAAAAAGCTCTTGTAGGGAGTTTCCCGTCCTGGAATTAATGTAAACATTTTTGCAGACCAGGAACACCTCTACACAAAAAGCTTTTCTTAAAAACTGTATCACAAATCTGAAAAAGGGTCAGGGTTCTGTGTATTGAAATGTTCTACAGTGTCAGCTGTAGCGCGTTTGTCAATTTTTACACATATGCAGTCACTTCATTAGTTGACAATCCGCATTAAATGACAATCCGCATTAACACAGAATTACGTTAAGTCACATCAAATTAATTTACATATACAACGTACATTGTCTCAAAGCAGCTTCACAGAATCGATGACCAACAGACCGAAAAACCCCAGTACAGCAAGCTAAGGACTATAGTCACTAGGAAAACTAAAATTACAGGAAGAAACAAAGAAGAAACAAATCATTGGGCTAACAATGTTCTGCCAACTGTAAAAATCAACAACTTATGACAGAACATCGTGTCTTGGTTTCTGTTCATGGCTGGATTATTTGACTGTTTTCATCAGTTGGGAGTTATCTGTTTGTCCTCACAACCATGTATTGTCTTGGTGGCAAAATATTTTGTTTGGTACATATTTATTTGTGTGGGTTGTTGAGAAAGTTCCAGGCTAAACTTAGCCATCACGAATAAAAGATGATGATAAAGAGCAGACACAATTCCAGTGGGACATATTGCAATTGAATAATAAAATAAATAGGGTCCAGGGGTACACACTACCAACAGTTTTAAAACAGTTCCATTGTTCTGCAAACTGTGAGTGATTTAAAGGCCAGCATAAGTGCATGCCCTCTACATAAATTAAAGAGGATACAAATGTACAATGGCTGCTTATTGCAAAACCAATCAATACTAACCTTTAAATCAACATCAACAAGTGTAGCATGTGTTGTTATCTAGATATTAAGATAGTACTTAAAAGTATAATACTTAAATAATAATTTAGTTTCCATGTTTAAGCCACACCCTTTAACAGGGGTTATTATAGAGTATGACTTAACAATTTGTGAAAAGCACTTTCCTGTGTCACCCTGACTGGGTCCCTGTGTAAAAAGAAAGGTCCATTAATACATGGTATGACATTTGTCATCGACAAAGACCAGTGGCTTTTACAGAACCCTGATCTCAACCACACTGAACACCCATGGGGCACATCTAAATGCCAATCGTAAACCAGACTTCCTCATCCAACATCAATCCTTCATCTTACAAATACCAATGAGGGACTCCACATGTCTGTTGTACAAAATGCTTACTTGCAAAAGTCGAATGACTATGTCCTTATACTTTTGACCACTAAAAAGGTGAACACTGATTATCTATTCATCACAGCACCTGTTACTGGGTGGGATATATTATGCAAGTAAACATTTTATCTATGTTTGATTATTAAACTATAGGATAATTTAAAGCAGGTTCTGATAGAAAGGTGTCAGAATGCACAGTGTGTCACAATTTATGCATATGGGGCAGCAAAAGGTGCACAAAAATAATATTAGGAAGGCAGTTATAACTTTATGCCTTATTGATTTATATTGCATTGAATGTAACACATTTTCTTATTTTTTTAATTGTGTTGACTTGTTAGTTAACATAATCAATTCCAGGCATGTACCTGACCTGTGAGATTTACAATGTGCTGAGAATATCTAACATTAGGGTTTTAAAGGTTTATTTCCTAAACCAATCTAAGCAGTGTTGCTATGGTCATCATTTTGGAAAGGTGTTTTCAAATATAAAGATCAATTTTCCTAATAGTGGCCTTTTGTTGACAGTAAATCATCATTTTTCTCCACTAAAATCTATAGCAATGTAGACAAGGCCAAATCAAATAACTGATGATGGTGATTTGTATTATAGGCTGCTCTAAAGCTGTAATTTACTACTGGGTGATAATATTCTGACAGAAACATAAACATTTGGCCAATTGTGCCTTTAACTAAACAACAAAACTATCTGTAGAATCTATTAATTCAAATAATACAATCATTAAAATGCCAACACATTACATAACAAAATTAATTTATGTTAAGCATAGCACTGCTAATAGGTTAATTATTTTTGCCCAGCCCCAAGCATTCTACAAATTATGCAATACTTAGTTCATCTCTCTATCCAAAGCTTTATTAGGAAATTGCTAAAACATTACTTAACCAATTGCTTGATAGTTCACATCATGAAAATTAGCTTCAACTAACTCTGATTGCACATCCAAAAATGCTTTTACAATAAATTATATGGCTCATCCTTATCAGGCATGCATTGCTCGTTCATGTAGACACAACATTGTCTACAATAATGATGATTGTTGTAGACAAAATGTAGATACATTGATTCTTTACGCACTTTGGTTGGCTAGGATAATTAAGCAACGAACATAAATAAAAAAGCTTTACTGCCATGATGTCATGACTACAATATTTTAATATGATGATGATGATTAATCGAATAGTCACAGCCGACTCTCAATATCTGTGCCCTCAACTAAGGCAGATCTCTAAATGGTAGATCGCTACCAGTTTTTTAAGCATTAGTGTTTTTGAACCAAACACTTTAAAGAATGGATTCATTTGATTCCTCAGCCACCGCTCTTGTTGTGGTCTGCACTACAGTCTCAAAAACTGGAGTTAAGACCTGCTTTTCTTAAGGGAGCCTCATTAAAAGCCTATACAGAGTCTCTGGGCTCACTCTTTCTATGTTCCCTTGTGAATATAGCTGTAGACAGACTCGGCTACGCTCCTAGTTTCATCTCACTGGGCATATTACAACTGAGCTCCCTTTTAGCCATTGATAACTGGAATAATCACACCGCTATTTCCTTCTTTAAGGCAGCCTTTGTGATACTTTAGTCATGTCTCTGAAAATATTCTTTCCTCACAAAAACTTAAGTTTTTATTGGTGGTGAAAACAAAGCAAATAAACAAATCAAAATATGCTTTATATTGAGATATGCTGAATGCATCATGGAATACTAATAACATTCCTGAAAAAATGAGCTTTAGCAAAATCACAGCAACATTCCTGTTCAAAAAGAAGAGTAAATATTTTGCACATGGCAGAATTGTAGGCACATTTGTATAATTGTCTAAATGGTTGCAATTTCATGGTTGACAGTTTGGAATAATTAAACTGGACATAATTAGCATTATCTAAGATCAGAACTTGGCAGCTTTGTCAGATCTTACTTGCCAAATGTAGTTTTTACTCACCCTCTGAGAGGATCAACGGCTATTGCTGTTGGATTAAACAAGTCCAGTTCGATAATAGTGACACAAGTGTCGCCGCTCCAGCTGCAAACAAATATTCTGCCATTTGCTTTGTCCACAAAGTAAAAGTTTCCAGTAATCCAGTCGATCGCCATTTGTTCAACATCTGAATGAAGAAAAGAAGTGAATGTTAAGCAAAAAGCTAAAACAATGAGTGTGGTAAAAGGAATATCAAAGCAATACAAAGTTGGCCTTAAATATGTCTTACAAACAAAACAGCATCTGAAAATACACAAATTTACTTGTGTTATGTACAAATCCTATTTCCAGACACAGTTGGGACATTTCGTAGATTGCAATAATAAAAAGAATTCTTTTGAACCTCTAGTTCAGTTCAATACATCTTCTTAAACCACTTATCCTCATTAGTGTCAGGTAGGGGTGCTGAACCAGCTCTTCAACGGGTGCAAGGCACACGGTAACACCCTTTGGACTGTGGGAGGAAACCGGAGAAAACACGGGTAGAACACGGGTAGAAACCCCACACAGAAAGTACCTAGATCACCCCACCCGGAGATCGAACCCAGGACCCTCTCGCTGTGAATAAATAATCTCTAGATAATTAGGATAAGTGGTTTGAGATAATGAACTGAACTTTTATGATGATTTTTTTTATTTAGATAAAAAAATAGTGTATTTGCAATTGTATTGAAAATATTTCTTCTTTCTTATTGTACAGACATAGCCGTTATCCAAAATTAGCTTGATAAGCTTTTCATGCTTTCTCAAACCACAGAAAATGCTAATTCACCTTTATAGAACTACAAAACCCAAGAGCTAAACTGTTGTCAGTAGTGACTTGTTACACCAGAGCAGAAATCATCATGCAGCAACAGTAAATAATTGAATTTAAGCAATGAGACAGAACAGACAGAAGAATCATAGGAACAATTACCACAAGTCATTGCATTGGTGGATTGAGTTGCTTATGAACTGACTATGGTTGCAGTTCCTTCTAGTGCTCTCTACTCCTTAGAACCAGTTAGTTCTAGTTTTCTTTTTGTTTGTTTCTCATGATTCGACTCCTCGACCGCCTTCATTGCATTTGCCATTCACCGGATTTTCAGGCAGCTATATAGTTCAGCATGTAGAGTGTGTACCTCATGCTCTGTGTGGAATATAATCTCATATCTAGCTTTTTTTCAAGCACACTCTTGTTTGTGTGGGTTTTCCCTGATGTTTTTCGTGTATGAATTCTTTCATCCTTTCTGCCTGGTTTCTGCCCTTGGGTCCAGAACCTGCATGCTTTTCTTTCTTGACTCATTACAAAATTAGATAAAACCATCTTTTTTAAGTAGCATTCTCCTTAAGCACAAAATCACTTTAAATTATCAATGTTAAATGTCAATTGAAACAGATAAATTATTACATGAAATATTATACATGACAGCTGCTTATCTTGAACTGACATTTGTCATTAAAATGTAATAACCAGACTAGATCTAACCTCAGATGCATCTTATTTAATTTCCGTAAAGCTGAAGCGTAAAATTGGACTCGTCATAGTCAAACTTTGAGATTTTAGTTGATGTTAAGGGGTGGCACGCTATCTAAGTGCATAGCACAGTCTCCTCACCGATAGAAGGTCCTGGGTTTGATTCCCAGATTTCAGCAGTTCGGGTTTCTGTGATAGACTGGTGCCCCATCAAAGGTGTTTGTGTGTGCCTTCTGCCCATTGAAAATGTTTATGTTCTTGTACCCTTTCTTCGATGAAACTCTACTTTTAAAAAGTTTATATGCCTATAAGTATTCAAACTTCAAAATTCATATTTCATTTAAATTGCTTATTATCAGCCTGTAAAAAGTACAAAAAAGAAATTTGAATAGCATTATTATTTTCTGTAAGCTTTTTCAAGATTTTTATATGTGAATAAATACATAAAAAATAAATAATTATACAGTATAAATGCTTGTCTTTTAAATGACATAACTTACTGTGAAGATTCTGAACTGCCTTTATCTCTCGTTCCTTAGAAAATCCACTCAGTTTCTTCATCTTGGTACACCAGAGCTTTCCAGATGTAACCCAACACAGTGCTTCCTCATTGTAGTTAAAATCCAATGAATGGGTCTCATTTGAGTCCAGAAATTTCAGAATTTGCATTCCAGATCCATTAAGAGCTGTAATTACGATATTTTCTGAGCTCGCAATTATCAGACTGGCAGGGCTTTCACTGGGCTCTAAAATAAAAGGTAGTGACAAGTCAGCATGATACTCAGAAATTTCCAGTCATTTAAAGCATTTAGCATGATTAAATTATGGGAACATAAAAAAGAAACTCGAAAGAGAATGATGTAACAGAGAAAAGGTTTTTATGTTTGGATGAGACGAAGATTGAATTTGGACAATGATCTAAGAATTATGCCTGAAAATGGCTCTATGGAGTATCAAATAAGTTTTTTTAATGTACTTGTATGCATATATTTTGGATTGTATTACTATTATTATTATCATTGCTATTATTATTATTCATTTAACTATTCAAATTCAGTGTATGCCAACATCTATTGGTTCCTTGTGGAGAATTAAGGGGACACTAATAAAATGATTGTGATAAACGAATCGATTGCACAGTGCATGCTGGTAGACCATGCCTCATTCAAACAGGTCAATGTGATTGACATAAAATGTGGCCACTGTTTCTTTTATTTGCATTTTTTTTGCCAAAGCACTGATACGTTGTCATGCATCACTAGCCAGTTTACAACATTTTTACTTTTATAACGTACATGGTTGGTGCACAACCAAGAACAAAATTACCAAAAATGTTTTAAGCAAGGACATCACAGAGTCGGCTGTTTTATTATAAAGGGGAAGAAGCTGAAGAAGAATATTACATTCATATCAAGTCAAGGGCCTCTAATGGATGATTTTGGAAGTTGCTGGGTAAAAATGGTCTGCATATTTGTGTAGCAGCCTTTTCCCAAATGAATAAAGTTAAAATATCAGTCCACCTCTACTGGTGAACACTGCTTGAGAACTGGCTTCAGAAGCTATTGTCCAGACTTCATAAACCTGGGTGAAACCATTCAGTTTGGCTCTTCAGTTTCAATCTGGCCTTTGGTACAAATTATAATATTATACCTGGTTGGTTGGTTTTAATCATAAATGATCTCAATTCCTGTGCATTTTACTGTGTTTATTTTCATTTTAAATATTATAAAACATTCAATTCACAAATTGATATTTCATACTCAGTTAGTCCTTATGAGATTGCTGGAGAAAGTAGAAATCTACTGAAATTTATATGCATGAGGTTTTACAACTAATGGAACCTCCATAGTTATCATTTTGCTCCAACCACTTTCTGCTAAATAAATATTAAATGTGGGCAACCTATCAGACATAGAAGTTTGTGGGCAATGATATTCACTTCAGTCTGTGAGGAAATAAGTCATATTGATTAAAAACATACTCCAAAACTACAACTTCATCATGGTGCACTATGTAATGCAGACATTTCCTGAGAAAAGCATTGCACCTTCATTTATGGTCAAATTCCACCAATTACGAATAGTTTCCAGTTTAATTGCCTAACAGATATGTACAAAAACGTATCTTTTAAGTAACAAACTCCAATGCAAAACATAACCTGTTGAGTGTTAGATCAACACAAATTGTTAGGGCTTATTATTCATGGTTAGTGATGTGCCTGATATTAATAATTTATTAAAGGACAGATATTCATGTCAGGAAATCTGCATCTGCCATGTAGGCTGTGGAACCAAGATGCTCTCTTTGTGTGACCAATGAAAAATGCATCAGAAGCTTGGAAATGACAACAGGCAGCTACATAATCACTGTAATTAACTTACTCTCTCTAACCTTTACGCAAGCCTTGCACTAATTATGTTAGCTGGTGAGAGACAAAACGGGCCACTCTGCTTCATTTACCTAAATGAAATTTAACCAGCAACAAAAGTCTAACAATCCATCACTGTCCTGAGTGATGTTAGCCATCCAGATTAAATGCTACCAAAATATATTTGCAGAGCCGATTTTTTGAATGTGTCCAAAATTGCAGTCCTCTGTTGTCCTATAAAAGCCTCATTACAAATCCTGAGATCGAATGATAAACATGATTGGATTTTGGACTCTTGAGGAGTTGCCTTGCCACCCAGGTGCCATTAGCCGTATAATCTATAGATAGACCTGATATAGATCAAGATTAGCTGTCCTTCAGGATTTTCTATTAGTAAAATCCCTCCTAGATTGTTTTTTTACAATGCCACAATTGCCATAATTTAATAAAATAATGTTGACATATAAAGACGAGAACATAATTTTGCAAAACCGAAAGAACAATCAATAAGATTACCAAATTATATTTTGGCAAGTATCTTGTAGGTGAAGGTTTTTCCCCAACGTAAATGAAACAGTTTTATCAAATCTTACTCCAATAACTATTACAATTTATAAATAACTTATAAATATAATAATATTTATAATAATATTTACTATTATTGTCATTATTGTTATTATATTACTATTATTACTACAAACCTCTTAACCCTACACAGGAATATGACCAGGTCCATATTTGTAAAACACTTGTTACAGTGCAGTTATGCAGTTACTAGGACTGCTAGAAAACCAGTAGCCAGTAATGTTTGTGCAGACGACAAGCTTGCTGATAGCATAGCAAAGATTCAACTCAGGATGTCATCAGTGGTGGCACAAATAAAAGACTGCTGTGCCACCCTAGTGCCCTGTCCGTATTATCATTGTTGTTGAATAAATTATAAAAAATATATATAAAATTATAAAAAAAATCATTATATGACTCAATACCATTGTTTGCTAATTACTTAAAGAGAAAATAATAACAATAAAAAATACTTATATATAAGCTCTTACCCTGTATGGCTTTGCAGGAGTGTCTGTTAGACTGCAGCATATAGCCATCTGTGCAGCTACACCGGTATGACCCGTAGGTGTTCAGGCAGTTTTGGCTGCATGTCCTGTACGCTGCACATTCATCATGATCTACACACAGAGGATGAGTCACTTATGACAAATTAGGTGTGCTCAAACATGACCCAAATACATAAAACCAGCTTAATGTAGCCATGCTGTGGCTTTTGTAAGCATTGTTTCACATCAGTACACCTGTCCATTTACACTGGTCTCTGGAGTGTTTAGAAGAGATCAACCAACAGTAGTTTACTGATTGGTCTTTAATTTACAGGTTTGAAAACTTGGTGATATCCATTGAACAGTG
This sequence comes from Microcambeva bendego, assembly GCA_034509265.1. Lineage (NCBI taxonomy): Eukaryota > Metazoa > Chordata > Actinopteri > Siluriformes > Trichomycteridae > Microcambeva > Microcambeva bendego. The sequence continues at coordinate 11,763,892 of JAYDZG010000010.1, forward strand.
TTAAAAATAAATATCACTGATTGTTTATTGATTATAGAAGATAATACATTATATTAATGTGTATGTGCATTTTGCAGCAAATGTTAAAGCTGTCTATTTGCAGTAAAATGTATAGGACCTTAAAAAATTCATCTTACAAATATATATATTTTCAAAAATGATTTTCACCACTAAAAGTGAAGAACATTTTAATGTAAAAAAATCAAATAAAAATATTTTTTTTCTTTCAGGTTTCCTTACATTTACTTTTATTTTATTGCAGACAGCTTTAACCAAAGATCAACTTCATTTCATTTATTAATATACCTATAACCTTGCATTTCAGACCTGCAACAAATTCTAATAATGGACTGTCATGGTTTGAGACCGAGTCAGTGTCCATCTACACTTCTGTGATGCAGCATTAATGCCGAAAAGTATAAAGATATAATCTTTTCCATTGATGACCATGCATGATTGAACAAGAAAATGCAAAAGCACATGCTGCACACATTACAGAGGCATGTCCCAATAGAGACATTGTGGAGAATTTCGAAATGAAAACTGTGACACAATCCCATACTGTTGGACATCTTACCCCTCCTGGTTTGTTTCTCAAAGCTGTTCCTGGGTCAATTTGTGTCAGAAACAAAAAATCCTAATTTTCACTCTAATCTCATTATTAAATCCATAACTAATTTCAATCAATATTTAGTGCTATAGTAGTCCTTTAGCTCTAATGGTTCAATAACGACTGAAGATTTTGAAACCTTAATTTGACCCATAGCATAAAAAAGAGGGTTAATTTTGCAGGTAGAATGGAACAAAAAAGAAACTGAAACCCTGAATTGCTTGGTATCATAGGGGCAAAAATGTCTTTTCAATGTGGTAAAAAGGAATGGAAACATTTATAGTAAATATTTTACTGTCCTAAATTTTTGTAAATATTTTGCAGGTCTGAAAACCAGGAAAAACATGAAACATATCAGGTTCCAAAGGCATTTTCCATACTGTCCTAACTTTTTTCTGATTTGGGGTTGTAGGGAAGTGATGTCATTTTCCAGAACTGAACCTCATTGAGAAAACTTCCCATCATCCCATTATCAATTCAAAATCAACTCTGGACCGAAATAAATGGCATTGCATAAGCTTGTGGAAACGATGCATGTAATGCATGTAATTTATACAGGCAGTGTATAAATTACACACTTTGGTTACAGGAAATTGTAATGTATTTTTAATGTCAAACAAAGTCATGGACAATTTTGTATTTCCAGTTCACCTCACTTGCATTGAAAATGCAAACTCCACTTGGAACAACCCAGGACCTTCTTCATCTGAGGTGCTACCCACCGACAGTGCCACTGCCCTCTAGGTATAATATGAAGGTTGGGATCTAAACTAACCCATATCAAAATATATTTTCAAAACTTCTTTGTTGTTGATGCACAACATTTGTTGTTTCATAGAACTGCTTAAGGTGACAGTCACTGAGAGCATCTTGTAGAGTTTAAGCTGGCTTTAATATTAAATGCATTGTGCTTTTTTGTGATTGCAACCTGTCAGGGCCTTAAGGCAGCACAGCAGGCCTTGCCATACATCACAACTGGATTGGGTTTTAGAGCAGTATAGTCCCTTTTTGTCCCATACATTATCATTGTAAAATGATTCTTGCTGGCATAAAACATGCTGCAGTGTTTAATTTTATTTTATGCTGTACTTTAATTAAATCATAATTGAATTATCTTTTAGTACACACACAGGAAACAGGTTCTTCTGCCAGCTCTTTGTACGGCAGTTATTTCAGTTAGTTTTAGCCCTGAACATTGCACTCTTGTTGCAATAGTTACAGCCACTCTAAAAGATAGTATGGGAAGAACTTAAACTGTTAACCTCTTCTGTGCTTTTTGCTTTTTAGAACAAGGTACAACCTTGAACTCTTCAAAGAACTCGCACCCAGGTAGATATTTCACTAGCACACCAGCACTAAGTTTCTGAAATCCTTGGTTTAAAACTCAGAATTGCCACTGGTTGACAAGTTGCCATTTAGTGGGCTTGATTTGCAATGCCTGCCGCAGATACTAATTGGCCGCCTTGTATGCTAAGGGACGAGAACCGGACTATGCAGGTGGGATCCTTAAACGCAGTCTAAGGACTGATTAGCAAATTGAGGCCTTTTTGCAGAATGCACAGTTGAAACAAAGGGGTCATTAAGGACTCTGATAATCTCAGAGGCTTGAGCAGAAATGTACCCTTCTTAAATGCAGTTGTGGATTTCCATTAGTGAAAGACAGATTGACTTAACTAAATTAAGGGAAATGCACAAATATATAGATAGAAAGCATTACTCCATTGGTTCACTAAGGTTTCCCACGTGCAGTGAGAACAATAAATTAATATGATGCATTTTGGACCACTCAAAGCTTTAACACAAATTGAAGGTTAAAAATAATCATGTGATTGTTTTATCATGATACAGTTTCATCATTCATTTCAAATACAGTCATGGGCAATTTTGTGTCTCCAATCAACCTGGCTGCATGTCACACACACTCACTTTTGTTATTAAAGCACAATTTAGAGTAGCCAGTGATCCCCTGTATGCTTTTGGGATAACACAGGGATGCTAAAACACCACAGCTGCCATCTCAAACATGTGAATTTGAATCTGCACTGCTACTTCATTTCAGTTTTGTTATTCCAAAAGCTTCTTTTTTTATTCTCATGTAATCAATCAGAAGACTGCCATACTTGGGCCAAGTTTTTATTTAGCTTTTGAGAAGTCAATGCCAGGTGTCATATAAAGCCAGACATGAAGTGTTAAATGATCCCCTGGAGAACAATCGTTCTTGTTTAATCTGACATAATGGCCGGAGCTGAAGGTGAAAGACCTACCTCTGCAGCTTCGCCCGTCCTCTCCAACCTCGAAACCATCGGCACAGAAGCAGAACGTACCATTCCTGGTCATGATGCAGCCATAACGACAGCGTAATTCGTGGCAGGCTGACAGGAGTTCTGCAGAAATGTTGAAAAAGAATAAAAGAAAAAAATGAAGATAAGATTACATTTAGAGTTTGTTCTCTTCAACCCACTTCCTCAGCCGTAGACACAAGATGTGCGGGTGTGCTGACAGCCGTGAGCCGAAGGCGGGAATCAGTCGAGCTGCAGAGAGAATTAAAGAGGTGCCAAGACAGAAACACAGCTCTGAAATTACAAGAACACTTGTTAGTAATCATTTAAAAAACCCTTGAAGAATAGTAGTGGAACTATCACTTTGAACTGAACATTTTCTCCGACAAAAATCTGAAGCATAGAGTACTTTCCCTCATCTCATTTCCACTTCCTTTAACCGATTTTAATTTATTTCAATATTTATGTATCTTTGCATTATATAATTTCATTTTACCCACTGCTTTATCCTGTTCAGACATGCAGTGGGGTTTGGTTTTACCAAGAAACAGTGGACACAAGGCATTAGTACAGAATTACACAAAAATTGTTCCAAGCCATCACAGGGCACCAAGTCAAGTTTGTATAGACACTCTGTCAATAGCACCACTAAAAATCAAAGCCTGGATCTTAGTGATATTGGACTAGTGTTTCACCACTGTGGGACAAAACAAGCACGCACACCAGCCATAAAAGTATGACCACTACAGGAAATGTGATTATCTCATCATCATCACTTCACCTGTTAGTGGATGGGATATGTGTAGAGCAAACAAAAAATAATTTAAGCTCAAATTAGCCAAAGGCCAAATTGTCATGGCTAGACAAAAACTGCAGTCTTGTGGGGTGTCCCAATTTCTGTAGTCTGTAATGGTCAGCATCCATAAAAATAGTCCATGGAAGGAACTATAATCCGGCCACAGGGTCATGGGTGGTCAAGGCTAATTGATTCATGTGGGTAGGGAAGGTTGGCCCGTGTGATCCCACAGACGAGATTATGTAGTTCAAACTGCTGAAGAAGTTAATGCTGGTTCTAATAAAAAAGGTGTCAGAATAAAGAGTGCATCACCGTCGCAGGGCTATTTTGGCAGCAAAAGGGGGACCAATACAATATTAGAAAGAGTGTCAATGTTAAATCAGATCAGTATATGCTTAAAAAAAATCTTCTGGTTTTGAATGAACAGTTGCAGTATCTTGGACTCAAGATCAACAATCACCAGCTTTTGGCAGATGAAACCTTTTCGAACAGAACTAATAATGGCGGGTCGCTTTTCTTCCTTTCTGCATTAGAATAATAGCTGTTGGTGATTGAAATATCAGCTTTCAATATGACAGCTGGGATGACAGGTTTATGACATCATAATTCTGGTCATATCACAAAGTTTCTTGCTAAAGTGATAAAAAATTGCTGAAAGTGAAAATTATTCATGTGGTGAAAGAAAACAGGTTGAATCCTTCTTGAAGGTACTCTAATTACCTTGTTTTTAAATCAGTATTTGCTTCCCTACATTGAGTCATCACTGTAGCCAAGCAACAGCTCTGTTATAATTGCGTGCAGATTATACATCCTATTAAATTATTAAAATCATATGCTGCAAAGTGAGCACCCACATAAGCAGACAGTATGCCACATTTTAATTGTTTGGTTTAGGTGGAGATTGTTGGCAGGAGACAGAACACCAATGTGGCTCAATACCACTTAAACCTACCAGAGTGTTAAAGTATCCGAATTCAATCACACATCACAGGCTGCAGCGTCAGTAACCAAGTTTGATATAGCAAATCCTTAAAGGCAATAGTGAAAGGTTATATATCAGTTGTGACAAAAATATTTAAGGCTTCGTTTTAACTTGGGAGTGAGGGCAAAATGCTACGCTAATGCTAAGCAAGAACAATAACGATCGGTGTGCTCACAAGCAGAGATATTCAAATGAAACAATGGATTTATTAATCACACAAAAACATGTAAGCTAACCAACAGAAACGAAGCTAATGCTAACAAAAGGCTAAAGACGACAAAGAAACCGGAAGAACGAATAAAGCAAGTATTATAAAAACCAGATTTAACCAAAAAATGGAGTTATCACAAAACCAAAGTTATAACTAAATCATAAAGTTATCCTTAACTAAAACCAGAGTTATCCAATAACCATTAAAAAATCACTTATCAGAAACAGTATCAAAAAAGAAGTTGTGAGCCCCAGCATGGTCCTTAAATTCTCCTCAGGTGGGAACAATTAGGAGGGAGACAATCCGGAAGGGGGCGGTATACCTGCACGGCATGCTGCTGGAGAGCCATTAAGCAAAGAGCTGTGATTATTATGTTGCATTTAAAAATGGTAAATAATTTATTTAATATATATATAGGTTGTCACAAGTTTCTGGAGCCATGCTGACTGTGAGAGATTCCACAGAAAACACCTTCCACACCTTAAGTAGGCTGATGATACCATGATGCACTGATGATGATATCTATCTATCCATCCATCCATCC
>JAYDZG010000010.1:11782898-11794792 GCA_034509265.1 Microcambeva bendego
AATAATAAAAATAATAATAATAATAATAATAATAATAATAATAATAATAATAATAATAATAATAATAATAATAATAACATAGAATAAAGTTTTTAGTAGCACAGGGGTAGCCAGGTGTTTAGAACTTGCGCATCAATTAAAATGTTGTCTCTTTGAAGCCAGGCACTGCTATGCAGCCACTTCTGGAGCCTTGAGCAAGACCCTTAACCCTTTAGAGGTACTGTAAAATGCCCAAACAAGATCAGCATATATGTGTGGAAAAATATGTGAATGATTACATGACAAAGGCATTCTTTTTCTTTTATTTAGTGGTTGCTGAAGTCAAAAGCCTACTTAAGTATTCATTCATCCATGCATTTATCTTAACTAAATTTTGATTGTTTTTTTTTTTTCAAAACTAGCATATGTACTTTAAATAAGAGGAAACTGAGAATTAGACTGAATAAGAAAACAAGCTCAGGGAAAATTCATTGCCTCCGTTCTTATTGTTAAATTGGCTGTATCTAAAACAAACAGATGCAATAGGAGAAAATGAATGTGATGTCATAGACAGTAAACGTTTAGTCACATATCAGTGTAGCCACCAGGCGACACTCACTTTGTTCCCCACCTTGACACACCCAAACTTTTGCCCCCACTTCTCCACCTCCTCTGCATCAATACAATTCATTAAGTGCAGGGAACCACAATAAATGATCTGCTTTCAGGGCAGGTAAAATTGCATCAGGTTTAATAGGTGAGAGCTTAAACTTCAAAATATCACACAACAGTTAGGCGGTTCTCCTTTTAATCTACAGATTCACATCATCCTGCCCTCACAACATGGTGCCAGATTCAATTTTAAGTGAGAAAGCAACAACTTTTGAACTCAGAATAAACCAGAATGTATCGCATTGAGCACAGTATAACTTTGTAAATTTACTCTGACAGGGTAATCCCTTCTGCTTAGTATGAGTAAGTGGCTTCTCTTCAGACAGGTAATAGATCAAAAGGCCGGATCAGCAAGTCATAGAACAATCTAAGTGGAGGCTGTGAATTTTCAGTTCACTAAAGGTCACAGTTCGGGCAGCTAATGGGCATCCACCCAAGGCAGCATGCTGAGTTTGTTTTGTTATGTCACACTGGCCAGGTGGTTTTTACATGCTTGCTGTTGTGCTTTGTACGATTGTGGTCAACAGCAGGCAGTGTCCAGCATTACACCTGCTGCTTAAGCGCTACTGCACTATACAACCTGTTATGTAGCACAGGCTTAACCTTGATAATAATACAGTCAATGGATCCATGTATCTTAATACAAATAACAACATGTATTTCCAAAATGCATGATACATTTAATCATGCATTTACAATATTAACAGACATCATGGAAAACATTTAACTCATGGTCAACCATCAAATTCAGAATTTACACCTACTAATCTATCAAGCACATTGCTAAGATGCATTGCACATGCAGCAGACAGTTCCACACTCAGATTTTTTCTTCTCCTAAGAACAATAGCACATATATGATTTTCAAAAAGTTTCTGCACTTAAATATTTTCATTGTAGAGGGTAAAGTTGGGAGTAGTAGTACTTGGTTGTGTCTTCGAGAGCCTATATATTCCATCTATTTTCCACCTTTTGAACCATTCAAAGAAGAATTGTGAAGAACAAAAATTAAATGTGACGATGAGAAAGTAGCAGAGCATTAAAATAAAAAATAAAGGTGAGAATTTAGAAAATTTGTTTAGGAAATTAATAAATACATTTCTAAAAAGTATGGAAACCTTTTAAACAACCCTTGTAACAAGGTAACCATAACTTTTCATCAATATTGGAACATGATGCAAAAACATTTGATTTATGACAAAGATAATATATGTTTTAGCAGTCTTGTTTACATGTAAAAGACTTCACAAGAGATGATGACAAATCTCCATTAGTATCCACATAATGAGGATACAGCATCTTACCTCTACAGTGAACACCTTCATCAAAACCATCCTCACAGTCTTTGGCCCCATTGCACAGCTTGTTGAAGTGAATGCACTTTCTTCTTCCCGGGCATTGTATGTGATTGAGCGGGCAGTTGATAATCATTTCATCATCACCTAACAAAAGAAAAGATCACAACAGTGGTCTTTAAAGCAGAAATATGTATCACTCTACTTATCAACATGTACAGCATTATGTCACTTCTTCCAATGTAACTTGTACTGCAGCATAGTTAAAACAAACAGTTTAAATAAACATTTTAACAGAATAAATAGTAAAAAGTGAATGCATAGTGCCAAACAAATTGAGATTTCCAGTGAAGATGCTAAATTGTGCGATGGAATTATATTTAACTGTGTGCCACCTAAATTGTAAAACAACTTCTGATGGGACCTTTTCTCCAGCTTTGTCCTAAATTGTGCACAATGTACTGTCGGTCTTAAAACAAACTGAATAAGATTTGATGGGACAGCATGTGATGTTCAACCATTATATTCAGTACACATCAGATGTGCTGTCTGGGGATCTGCAGTGGACCTGGTGCACTCCACCTGAGAATCGAACTTAAGGCTTAAGACCTTGCTGTGAAGCAATGATGCTATTCACCAAGACAGAAGGAAAAGTCTGATAGGCTTGAGGCTTGTATACTAAGTGTAGATAGGTCAGAGAACACATTTTGTCTAGAAATGTCTACTGGTCTAGAATTTTTGTGCAAACATCAAAAGTTTGTCAATGGGGGGTCTATTTCAGTTGATCAAATTGTTAATGATGGTGTGACAAAATGTGCATTTCAAAATTTTACATTTTCAATATTTAACAGACACCTTTCTCCAAAGCCACTTACAGTACAGTTACAGTATACAGTCTGAGCAATGAGGGTTAAGGGCTCAAGGGCCCAACAGCAGCAACCTGCCAGTGGTGAGCTTTGAACCGATGAACCTTTAGATTACTAGTCCAGTACCTTAACCACTAGGCTACGGCTGGCCCCCATTTTATATTGAAGACCTAAAAGTAAATATTGCTAAAACATGTGGGTAAAAGGACTTCTAAATTATAAGTTTGATTTAAAAAATGCAACCCTTTATTTCTGAACAAAAGATAATGCATGCACACATCAATCTTACTAATCTCAAAGTGCGAACCGAATTCTCAGTCCAAATCCCCATTGTGGTTAACCTATTCATCTCTTTTATTTGAACTATCATCATTAGTCACAGCAGCGTGGCTCAGACAGTGGAAGCTTTATGCATTTTGCACAGCAAGCACTAAATTAGCATGAATTAATGTGTTAATGTTGACAGCCCAGTCTCACATTTTTGCATTTCTCTTCAAACCTAACAGATGCTAGAATGATGCTGAAAAATGGAGAGGGAGAGAGAGAATCCAGCTTCAGAGATTTCCTTATTGACACTGCTGCACCCAGCAGCTGTTTAAAGATTCATGAGGCACGTAGGTGACCCTCATCTGCTGAGCAGCCACTAGAGCACATAAAACATGTCTAAGCGAAACATTAGCTTCCATTTTGCATGCTGTGAATGTGTCACATTGCACCTTAACTACACCAGTATCAATTACCAGAACTGCAACACAGCCACTTAGTATGGGATTTATATCCCACGTGACATGGCTTCTTACAAATCTCCGGAGTCCCTATTACATCAAAGTTCTGATACCCAGCCAACGAAGACAGACTAACTGGGCACTGAATGTTTTCTTTGATTTCTTGTAAGATTATTCTTCAAAAAGAAAAAAAAAGAGAAAAGATATGATGTTCATATTTATGTATTCCTTCTACCAAGGACATTAGAACCTTTTGTACCTTTTGTAAAACTTTTCATGTTTCCAAGGTGAAAATATATGTTAAGCCTTAAGATGCAATTATGGAGCTCTAAATTGGGATACCAGAAAAGACGTTGCTTTTATATGCTTGATGTTTTTATACACCTTTTTATATCTATATGTTACTGTGTATATTATGTATGTATGTACGTATGTATATATCAATTTGAATATATCAACTTGTATTTATACAAGGTAGCAAGAAAAATTGGTTTGATGATTAAGAACTCCACAGATTTGTCCGCCAGGAGCCAGGACCGCTACTGCATTCAATATAACAGGAGTGAAGTGGAACACTGATTACAAACCAGCCTATACTGACCTTTTCCTATAACAGCATCCACTCATCTAAGAAGGCTTTCACCAAATTATAAAAAGTGTCTTTGGGGATTAATTCTCATACAGTTAAAAATGCATTTGTGAGGTCTGACCCTGATGTTTCATCTTGCAAAGTCTTGCTCAGAATTCATGTTCCAATGTATTTTAGATGTGTTTTGTGTGACTGAGGTCAGGGTTCTGTGCAGGCCACTAGAGCAGCATCACACTAAACACTTAAAAAATTACCATATGGACAATACAAAGGGAGTTATATAATAATTTTACAAGAAGTGTATTATGTATTAAACAATCTTCAAAGATTTACCATGCCTTTGTTGGAAATGGTGAGGATGGGGGGAATAGAAGTTGGTTGTATATGAGAAGACTTGGGGTCCAGACTGCCTGTCTTTTCATTGCAAAGCTTTTGCCATCACTCCAAGGCATAGCCAAACTTGTTATGGCACTCAGATGGCCTTTAGCACCACTGAAATTTAATCCTGTGTTTCACTGAAGGGTGCTCAGGTAGCACAGGGGTAAACTGCACTTACTACAGGAAGAATCAAGGGTTTGAATCCTATCACAAGCATACATAATCTGAAGAAATGGGGGTGCAGGAAATTGGTGAGGCGATATAGATTGGATGCAATGGAATGAACCCACTACAACCCTGAATAGGATAATGCACTGAACCATGAAGCAGTGGTGGTGGGTTTATAGACAACTGCGCTACCCAAGCACCTCCTACAAATGTGTATGTAATCTTTTGTCAGAAGTGTTCCCAACTACTTACATTTAAAGCCTGAACACAATATCTGGTGGAGCAGACACTTGGTCATTTTTATAGAGCAGACTACAACAATATTGCAACAGCTATTTGTTTAGACATTTTTTACACTAGTGTTTGAAAACCTAGGAAGTTCATTTTACATAACTTACCTACTCCCGAGAAGAAGGTTGTACAAATTCTCTATTTGGGTTTATATGTGCCTTTTAATCTGCTAGTCATTTCACAGCATTTACAGGCCACACACACATAGTGTAATAACCCCACCTCGCAAGGCCCTGCCAATTATGCCAGCTAAATGCTAAACAGATACTATGCTTGGCTGACCAGTAGCAATGCAGAAGAGTACAAAATCTCTGCACAAACAGAATATCTTGCTGTGCCTCTTAAGAGTGCATTCAAATCCTTAGATGCCTAATCAGGTGCCTCAAATATGAATGAGCTGAATAATGAGGGAGCCTTCGATGCTCCCTTAGCAATGAAGGCAATACCAGCATTTAGTGGGGCACAACGTTTCTCAAAAAATAATAACAAATATGACAGAAATGGCAGTTATTTTCAAAACTACACTAACTACTTCTACACTAACTACTACTACTTCTTTAATTATTTGTAAAAAGGTGTACAAGTGTATTTATTTGCAAGACAGGACTTCGATGTAGGGAGATGTTAGTTGACATGCTAGTGCATGCTAGCATGCACCACCTTATTCCATTGTTTTGATTAGCATGATGCAAACTGTGTTAGCTTAGTAAGCAGAAACTGATTGAACCGCTGTCTAAATAGTGGGTTGCATTAACCTGCCTAAAAAATGTCTTATTTGAAACCTCTACTGAAGCAGCTGCCTGTATAGGCAGTAGCATTGCAAGGTAGCTCACTAGCTTTTTAAACACACCAGTGCCATTTGCTATAAAATGTAAAAAAGTGTGATTTTTGAAGGTTCAGTGTTTGATTAATATCGCTGTTAATGTTCCATTCCAGTAATTTCATCTCTGTAATGTTCAGGCTACAATTTCCTTTTGTTCATGCATAAATATGGCACCAGGACTCTGCGATAAGCTCTTGCATGCCGCTTACAACACAGTTAACAAGAAGAGTCAAGATCTTCGATAAACTGCTATTATCTTAATAAAACAGTGTAGTTGATTACAGAATCATTTCCACTCATAAACTGATTGGAGACTAATCTAATCAGAAGAGGAATGAGATGAATATTCAGCAGTCGGAGATGTACCAAGTACAATGACACAGATGGTGTGTGTAAGGATGATTTGAAATCATTTCTCATTGCCTTTCCACCAAATTGCAAGGCCTGACAAAACTGTTAAAAATCAAAATTTTTAGAGAAGTGCAATAACAAAAAAAGCAAACATTATTTATGAGTCGAGCTTGTTTTTTATAGTAATTTTGGATGCTTGATAAGTGAGTATAAGTGGGAAAAAAATCTACCAATAGTGATTGTGAATTCTAATACATAAAGTAAACTGATGCAGAATAATCCAATATGTCTTCCCTGCTGGGAGAATAATTGAAATTTCACAGATGACAATATGGAGTTGGTCTGCTTTTCATGACCATTCACAGTTTATAATTGAAAGTATACCATTCATTCTACACACTTATTTTACAAGGGTCTGGTAACTGCTGTAAAGCAATAAGACCTTGCTTACAGTTCACTTCATTCCAGTGGTCAAGGGTTAAATTTAATGTTCTGTGCCAGCCAGTAAAATACTTTGACACCAAATACAAGCTGTAGCTCAGAGGTTACATTACTGGACTAGTAATCAGAAGGTAACTGGTACAAGCCACAATACAGCCAGGTGTCTACTCTTGGGTACTTGAGCAAGGCTCAATTAAAGTCACTATGGAAAAGGCGTCTGCTAAGTGACTGAAAAGTAAATCCTAATTTTATGTATTTCCAAATGTGCAAAAAAAATGCTGTAGCTGGAATTATAGACTCCATCCCCAGACCATTATAGAGTCCACACTACACTACACAACTTAATACTGAACAATTTTTGCTTGTCGACAGGTCACCGCAGACTCCAGAAAAATATCTATCTTGCTAAATATCGGGACCTGTCCAAGTATTTCAGTATGAAGACAATTGTGAGCAGCTTGTGAGTGACAGTGAGCGCTATGTTGAACTACAGCTAAGAACACAAGATATGAGGTGAGGGAAAACCCAGGGGAGGACACTGGCACACAAATCTGTTATAACCTTATAAACCATATTACAAAGCCTGCATTGCAAACAATATTTATGAACCTCGAACTCGCTACTGGTCGTGTAGCCAAATCCTCTCGGATATAATTATTTTACCTCTTTGCTTTAATGCTGTGCATCAACACACAATTATTATTGAACACTTATTTTTGACAAGCATTGTGGACATGACATAATTAAACCCCTAGTCCCTTCTTGCATATGTTTTCATGATAAAACATAGTTTGGGAGACCAGACATTCTCAACTATGTTCCTAGCTGAAGGTAGATCATGTATTGTGTGAACCCTATTGCCAATCAGTCATGAGGTGCAGCTGTGTTGCCGCACCTAGAGCCGTCAGGTCATGACTGAAGTACCCGTGAGCAAGAGACCCAACCCTTAACGGGCATGGTGGCTAGGGCTGCTCAACGCTCCGGGTATGTGTGCTCACTGCCCCCTAGTGTTCAGTAGTGTCTGCATATGTGTTTCAGACTACATATTGGATTGAAATGTGGAATTCCACTGCTTTTAAAGCACAGTGGTGGAAAAAAGAGAGTTCTTAATTCTAAATGTAGAGTGACATCCACAACAACTTGTGGAAGAATGTCCCCAACACATCAATAGTTGTTGAGGTATAATTTAGCATTTAACTATCATTTGCATTTTATTACACGGTGAACCTAGGATTATATTACAAACCATTTGTCGTTATAGCAGTTCTTGGCCTGATGTTGGCAGATTTCAAAACCCATTGTCTTATTCTGTGAGCTTTGTAACAAACCTTTTTTCACCCGTGGACTCTTTCACTTCCACTAACAGCTGTCAAGTTGGAGAGATTGGGTGGCTGAGAGGAATGATAGTTTGCTGAAAACTGTACCTATAGTACAGTACAACTGTGCTCTAAGTGCATGGTGTCCTTTTAATGAACTTTTTTTACTCCATACTGTACAATTAATAGTTATTATTTAAATTATTTATTTTTTGCCTGATTAAATTTCTGACATAACCCTCCCTATTTATTTTGGGCTTGGGACTACAATGCATCCTAAGCCTCCTAGTGGCTAGGTACCTATGTGACAATTCAGTGTCTTCAATTAACCTCACACATTTTTGGACTGTGGGAAGAAATCAGAGCACCCTAAGAAAACCCACATGGACACAACGAAAACTCCACACAGGAAGGACCCAGACCACCCCACTTGGGAATAGAACCCTAAGATTTTCTTGCTGTGACGCGACAGTGCTATCCACTTAGCCATCATGCCAAGTAAAAACTCTAAACCAGAATAACAGCTTTATTTTTAAGCACCTGTTTTCAGATGCTGGTCATGGTTCAAAATTTTAAATGAGTGTATTATTTCTCTCATCCATGATTCATTTCAGTACAAAGCTTCCTCTTTGAGATGTCAGGCTTATTGTTACATGGCCTTCAGCAACACATGCAAATACAAGTCGCAATTAAAAGTGGTGAAAAACCAGGCCTATCACACAGGGGTCGCAGGAAATCAAATCCTTAACCAAGAACAACTGGAATACAGATGAGCCCTTCATTCTCACACAACTTACAATAATGTAAAAACATCTATTTATTTATTTGTTAATTATTTATTTACTATGAACTCAGAAAATAAAATCAGAAAGGATGCAATGCCATTTCAGTCAAGTTTTCTGGAAAAATAGCAATACCATCTTAATCATGTCTTGCACGTACTACTTTTAATCAAAAGTCATGGTGATATTTACTCATTTTTTCCCTAATGTGAATGAGAGGATTCGCTGGGACTAGCTAATCCATCTATTTAATGTGTAATAAAAGTCTTCTGGCTTAAGTCTTGGATGCTTTGGTTATTATGATTTTCATTTTATCAAGAACCATAGTTTAAAAAAGGGGGAAAAATAACCAATTAATAAATACATGGATAAATTTAATTCCACTGAGAAATATTGCAATCTTATGTTTTAAGATTTTTTGTCAACCAGAAGTATTTATATGTTTCCATTCTTATTATGTATTTCTGAACACATACAATAAATTCAAAAGCTAAATATGACACAGTTTGAGTTTAAATGAAAAAAAAAATACATTTCTTGAAAAAGGTCCTGATGAAACCTCGAGCCTAAGTACATGGTGGAACAGACTTTCGCTTTTTTTTTTCTAATAAGCAATTTAGACACATGCTAACCAGCTCTTGATGCCTTGTGAAAGCTTTGCATATGCTATGTGTGCATTTTTTTCAGGTTCAAAGGCAGGTTTGGCCTCCTTATGCTGCACCATGTTCACTTGCTTTATATTCCACCCTACCAACCACTAACAGTCTGTCCATCCATCAATCTATATGAACGACATTTATGTATATATGAGATGTAAGAGGGTGGATGAATGGATGAATAAAAATATGGAATACAAATATTTATTATGGCTCCATGAGTTCAACAGAATTAGATTGTGCCGATCGCTATTCCACAAAACAGCATGCTCTTCTTTATGTAAGTTTTTATGGTATTATTATTATTGTAGTCCTGTAGATTTCGTCAGTATTGTCTTTTTAAACTACTCTGTTGGCAACTCTGACATGTTTACTTTAAGTTACATTTTTTTCCGGTTTACAGATTTCGGTCCGTGAATTATGTTCTTTGATTTTACATCCCATAATTATTTAACCCCATGATTTAAAAAAATTACAAATCAGACATTGCATCATGGCTGTGCTGGAGATAAAATACATCAAAAGCCTTCAATAATGGGGATTGTTAAATGTGACATTTTATTGCATTACATTTGCTTAAATATGACTCAAGAGTCCAGAGAGTTTTACAAAAAGAAGAAGAGAGAAATAAAAGGGTAAAAGAACACTGGCTCCACTTAATGTGAAAGAAAGTGTAAAGTTATAATTGGCTGCCACCAGATTCTTCAATACCTAAAGGACAATTGTTGGCAAAAGGCACTGAGATTTCAGCTAGTACATACTAAATATTTCTGACCCAAAACAACAGGTAAAGACGAATGAAACATGTGCTCAAAAGAACACTCCCTACACTTAGCTTAGTAGTGGCTTAGTGATACCGTCGACTGCTTTGGTTCCTCTGGTACAGTAAATTTCCAGCATGTGGAGGGCAAGATCAATTTAATTTAGAATGAGGACATTTTAGAAGAATGCTGTGCCCTCTGTCTAGAAGGTACATCTTGGGCTTCACTGGACCTTCCAACTGGGCAATGATGCCAAAAATAGCTCACGGCCCACAAAAGCTTGGTTTCAGATGTAGTTCTTTGTGTGGTTGTCACAGCTGCTTGACTGGAATCACATACAAAATAATTTGTGTGATTTAAAGAAGGTAATTGCAGCACAAAATGTATTAGTGACATTGCCCATGAGGAATGGGCTAAGATTATTCGGTGCTGAAGGAAGCTGGTATCTGGTTAGCAATGGGTAATAAAGAGAAAAAGGTGATTTTCTAGATAGAATGCCTTTTTTTGTCATGAATATATTACAGGTCCACCGTACAACAAAATTCTTACTTCGCATTTACCATTTGTTTAGAAGCCTGGGTCAGAGTGCCGGGTCAGCCATTGTACAGCACCCCAGAAGTAGACAGGGTCGATTGCAAAGGTTACAACTGTAATCGCCACACATTTTGGGCAAGAAGTTAATGTTAACCCATTTTCGTCCTCTACCAAGGACAGTAAAGTAAAATGATTGTCTATATTGTGCCTGAAGATATCTTTGGTCATAAGGCACTTGACTTGTTTCAGAGGAAGAGCTAATTTGTCTGAGTAGAGCTTGTGTATACACAGCTTGGTAAAAACCTTTCAGAGCTTAATTGCTGAGGTTGACAAGCAAGAAAAAGACTTTAGAGCTGGATAAACAAAATCTCAACTGGATGGAAGATGTCAAAGTGGTGGACCGCTTCCGCCTGCTTGCATCAATTATTAAAACAAAGGATTTAGCAGTTAGAAGATACAACAGAACCAGTACAGGGCACAAAACAAAGTTTTTGATGTTTTTAATGAAAGTGAATTATGGACAGTAAAAAGAGTGTACTAGCCTGGTCTAGTCTAGTAGACTATTGCAAACACACTAACACATCCGTTCGAATTATGCTTTGACATCATACACAATGTTGGAAACCAGAGCACCCAGAGGAAACCCACGTGAAGATGAGGAGAACATACAAACTCCACACAGAAAGAATCTAGATAGCCTCACCTGGGGATTGAACCCAGGACCTACTCGCTGGGAGGCGATAGGCTACCCATTAAGCCGCCGTGCCACCCCTCTGTAAACTGTAAATTTAAACAACACCTATGGACAACTCAAAGAAATATGGAGGAAGGGCTAAACTTCTTTAGAACATAGATGAAAACCAGTACAACACAGGAGAATGCTTCAGTGAACTAAAGTCTTACAATCCAGCAGGTATTTGCTCCAGTGAACTGGAGTCTTACAATCATTTCAGTATATAGATTGGTTTTGGTGTTATGTCTGCAGTTTACTGATAATACACTACTCAATACTCTAGGTTTGTCAGCTTTT
Organism: Microcambeva bendego; assembly: GCA_034509265.1. Lineage (NCBI taxonomy): Eukaryota > Metazoa > Chordata > Actinopteri > Siluriformes > Trichomycteridae > Microcambeva > Microcambeva bendego. The sequence goes on from JAYDZG010000010.1 coordinate 11,794,556, forward strand.
GCTTGCATTGACGGTTAGATTTATTCTTTAGAGATATGTTAATTGAAAATTAATAATTTCTTAATCAAGGAAATATTTTCTGTGGTGGCTGGGCACCATCTAGTGAAAGTGCCTGCAGCACACATTAATTGGTCAACATGTCTGCTAGGGGGCAAGACAACTGGGCTATTTGTGGGTGGGGTCTTCATATGCCATGCAATGATCCTGATTAGCCTGTGCTAATTGTGGCAAAATGTT
>JAYDZG010000010.1:11823267-11836895 GCA_034509265.1 Microcambeva bendego
GTGCAGCTACAGGAAGCCAGTGAAGAGAACACAGCAGTGGGGTGATGTGGCAGTATTTAGGTTGGTTAAACACCAGACAGTCAGTGGCAGTATTTAGGTTGGTTAAACACCAGACAGGCAGCGACATTTGGGATGAGCTGTAGGGGTTTAATAGTGTACATTGGAGCACCAGCCAGAATAAAGTTTCAGTAGTCCAACCGTGAGACTATAAGAGTCTAGAGAAAGCATTGAATCTTTTTGAAGTTGTAGAGGAGAAAGAAGCACGATCTTATGTTAGTTAAATGAAAAGAGAGTTGAGAGGAGACTATCCAGAATACCAAGACTTTTTACATTATCAGAGTCATCTAGAGGGATGACGAGGTCCTGGGTTGGAGATTGATCTCCTGGAATAAGCAACAGCCCTCTCTTGCTGGGATTGAGTTTCAGATGATGATCTGACATCCATTGTGAGATATCTTGCAAACAAGCTGAAATGTGATCCGAGACTTGTGTCTGAAGGAGGAAATGACAGAATGAGCCAAGTGTCATCTGCATATGAGTGGTAAGAGAAGACAGGAGAGGCTATGACCTTACCAAGAGAGCGGATTGTGGATTGACGCACATCATGAAAAAAAATGAAATGTTTTATCTCTGGATATGATTTGAAGTTTACTAAGAAACAGAGACACAGACCATAAGGTAGAAAAATAAATATATGTGATCGCATGCTTCATAAATAAAGATAAATGAAATATACACCTGAGTAACACCCCCCTCTTTCATACACACGCAATCACTTAGCAGCTGCACATCTAATTTAGAGCTTCCACTGGATGCTCAACAGCTGGTAAGTCTTCATCCCAAGCTTCATTTTGTCCTGAGTCTCATTATCCCTCCAACTGTTATCTGTCAACATTCCCTGAATATTTCCATTCCATTAAAAAAAGCAACAGTGTGTGCATTGCTCAGCCTATCCACAATAGACAGCCCCCTCCATATTTTGGCTGAATCCCTGACACAAGGTGGGATGCTGTGCAATGGTTATCATAACAGTCAATTATAGCTCAAGTCCCATCAGGTATAGACACTCACACAGAAGCTATAGAGATGTGTGCACAAAAAAGGTAATGAGAAATTTAAGGCAATGGTTTCAGATAAAATTAATTATTGAATTAATTATTTCTAAAAGTATTTTAAGCTTAAAAAGCAATTTTAGTGTAGTAAAGAATAAAATAAATAAGAGACCACTTCAATTTTTTGTTTATTAATGTGTATATGTGTTTAACAAAAATGAGCAGTGTTGTTTTATTCTATAAACTAGAAAAATAATTTTAATAGAATATAACAATATTACTTATTTTGGTCAAGCACATGAACAGATATTGTAAATAAAAAAAAACCATTGGTAGCCCTACCATTAAGGCCCTACCTATCCACAGTCATAATACACAGTGTGTACAAAAAAGGTTTGTGTTCAGCAATTTTTAATTCCCATAACATTCAAGCTCATTAAAATCAGCCCTTCATCACTATAGCTTTTCTCTAGCATGATACTTTAAGGTATAACTGTTTTGCTGTCAGCGGAACTAGCGCATTGCAGAAACCCTACTGGATCATTAAGAATTTAGTATTTTTGTGCAGAAAAAACTTTTTTTTTTCTATTTGAAAACTATTTTATTTCTTACAGTAATGTACAGCTGTTTATCTGGTTATACAGTTTATAAGTCTGTGTTTGAGCAAATTGAGCAGTTATATACAAATAATTAATCAAAACTTTTTTTTATAATTAGTACAATTGTGAAGTGAAATCATAACTTTTTTATAGCCTTTTTAAAATAAATATTTTGAACAAATTTGTTTTATTGAGGCATTTACCATAAGTAAAACACCCAGAGTAAATCCTTGTGGCTGCTCCCGTTAGGGGTTGCCAAAGTGGACAGTAATGTGGAAGTAAAACACCCAGAGTAATAACAAAAAAAAAAACAATGTCCAATGTTGAGAGATGTAAATAGATATATAACAGTAAATGTCTCTTATGTGGCAGCAAGACATTTAACTCATCGCTCTTGGAGAAAGTTGAAAAATGTATTTTTTTTTTAATACAGTGCCTTGCAAAGGTATTCACCCCCTTGACATTTTTCGTGTTTTGTTACCTCACAACCTGCAATTAAAATTGATTGTTTGAAGTTTTACCTCATTTCATTTACAGAACATGTCTACAACTTTTTATTGTGAAGCAGACAACAAATAGGACAAAATAACAGAACACTTTAGAGTGCATAACTATTCACCCCCCTAAAGTAAGTACTTTGTAGAGCCACCTTTTGTGGCAATTACAGTTGGACAAGTCTCTGAGCTTGCCACTGGGATTTTTGCCCATTCCTCAAGGCAAAACTGTTCCAGCTCCTTCAAGTCAGATGGTTTCTGCTAGTGAACACTAATCTTCAAGTCTGATCACAGATTCTCAATTGGATTAAGGTCTGGGTTTTGACCAGGCCATTGACTAAGCTTTGGGTCATTGTCCTGTTGGAAGGTGAACCTCCGTCCCAGTCTCAAATCACTGACAGAAAAAAACAGGTTATCATCAAGAATATCCCAGTATTTAGCACCCAGTATTTACACTCTGATCAGTTTCCCAGTCCCTGCTGCTGAAAAACGTCCCCACAGCATGATATTTCACTTTGGGGATGGTGTTTTTGGGGTGATGAGATGTGTTTGTTTTCCGCCAGACATAACGTTTTCCTTCAAAAGTTCAATTTTGGTCTCTTCTGACCAGAGCACCTTCCTCCATAAATTTGGGGAATCTCCCAAATGCCTTTTGCAAACTAAAAACAAGCCTTCCTATTTTTGTCTGTAATTGAAGGATATTTTCTGGCCACTCTTCCATTTGGTCTCTGTTCTACCTCTCTGATTAATCCCCTCCTTGCCTGGTCTGAGTTTAGGTGGGCCGCCCTCTCTTGGCAGGTTTGTTATGGTACCAGGTTCTTTCCATTTGATGATAAAGGATTTGATGGTGCTCCGGGGATCATCAGAAATTTGGATATTTTTTTTATAACCCAACCCTGACTTGTACTTCCTCAATTGTGTTGCAGCCAATGGGACCTCTCAGAATAGGTGTGTATATACAGACAGATCATCTGACACTTAGACTTCACACAGGTGGACTTCATTTCACTAAGCATATGAACTTTTTAAGGACTTCATGGCAAAGGGGGTGAATACATATGCACATGCCAATTTGAAGTTTTTATTTCCACAATTTATATATCATATAATTTCACTTCACCAACTTGGACTATTTTGTGCATCACATACAATTCAGATAAAACATTTAAACACAGGTTGTGTTGTAACAAAACAGGTAAAAGCCAAGGGGGTGAATACTTTTGCAAGGCACTATAGATGGTTAAATACTTTTTAAATCATAAGTTTAAGTATGACCACCCACCACATAACACTTAATGTTGATTTTTTTTACTCAACTCATCATTTCAGAAAACATTAAACGAAGCTGTAAAGGGACCAAACATAAATAACTTAGTAATGGTCCCCATAAACAGGAATCAATTTTTGCTGCAAAACCAATTGGAATCAACTTGCACTTTTTAATCCAGGGCCTTTCACAAACAAATCATTTTGTGTCAATGACCTTGTCAATGATCACAGTTAAGACTGGCTTCTGCTTACTGAGACCTGGCTGTGAACAGATGCATCTGTGACACTGACTGGGCCAGTCCACAAAACTAAACCTTGGATTATCAGTCCAAAGGCTTGAAGAAAAGTGTGGAGACATGTGGATTCCTTGCACATCTCAAAAATTCACATTCATTTTGCAGCCTTGTTTAACTGTAGTGACAGTACAATGCTATCAATTAAAGTATTTGTTTATTCTTTTAAATTATTTTTTTTTTTTGCCCAATTGTCATGCTTCCTCTCCACTAATGATAACCCCTTTCTGACTAAGAATAAAAAGCTTACCAACTCTCCCTTCGATATGTGAGTAGCAGCCATATGCATTTTCGATCCGTCACTTTTGAGGAGTGCACATGCAAATCAGCTTTGTGTCCTCATGAACTGGAGAGGCATACTCTCATCTAGGAACTCTTTCCTCATCTGTGACATAAACTAGCAAGCAGAGGTCATTATTGCATCAGTCATGAGAGACACTATCCGGCTTTAATTCCACCCCTATTTGAATAGGCCAATCCGAAGTCCTAGCTCTGGTGTTCAGTACGTGTTTTACTGCTGCCCAAACGACATTTATGCATTTTTTGATCATTGTTACACAACCTCAGAAGTCTTCCCTTATATCAAATATTGTAACCTAAGAAGACAATTTGACAGTTCTGCCATATGTCAGGGTGGGCATCTACAAGAACAATGACTGTACACGCATGTACACGTATACATGTGTGGTAGCCATTCTTGGGATTCCTCATAATTATGCAATGAAAGCTCTGCTCACTGACTGAGAACATCTGCACAGAATAGAAGAACAGTGAGTTGATCAGGATGCAGATCTCCATACACAAAGCTGATCTGCATAGGAATGTACCCCATGCAGCTGAAAAGATGCTGTCCATATCGTACTAATATCAAAAGGACCTTGGAAGACCCACATATTTTAGTAAAAGTGTTATAACAGATACAACATTTTATCGTTTCAGCATTCATTTTAAGTCCCAAATTACCCACCAATAGTTAGTGGCAGTTCTGAAAAGTAGCCCAAACTGGTCTCTAAATGCGAAGCCACGCACACACAATGTTAAATATTAACCAATGTAAGAATGCATGTATCTCCTAACAAATAATAAAGAACAAATGCATGTCCATGTATTATAATGCAGAAGAAAAATAGTATTCCACTGAATTATCATTCATACTATTTTACCTGATTCATTTGCTTCATACAAATTGATTCACATTTCCCCAAATGACAGACAAATAATCTAAAGTGACTGCATTAAATGCTCAGTTTGCTCAACTGTACGAAAGCAGTGTGTTTGGGGAAGTGGATAATGATGCTTGAAGGTGGCACATGTTTAGAAATTCCACACAGCACCCCATTCAGGAAACACGTCCTGTGCCAAAAGGCCTTTACCATGGCAACTTTTAGTTGGCCTGTCTGCATCCTCAAAGGACTGAAAGAAGAATCAATGGGAGAGAAAAACGGTGCCTTGGTTAGGTTGAACCTGACCTAATGTTTCCAGGAAGGTCACTTTTATTTTCTAAACAACAGCAGGGGCATGTCAACAAATTATCAAAAGGAGCATGGACAGAAAACACCACAAAAATAGCCTCCGACACCTCTGAATAATCTACCTTGTAAACAATGAATTATTCATCAGAATGAATTTTAAGTTAAGGTTCGCAAAGCTCTTCAGCCTTTCAGAAATGTAGTTCATACTAGACATTGTGTAATTGGACTGACTACCTTTAATAAGAGCACCTAATTACATGTTATAAACAATGCTTTCAGCTACAAAGCTATAGAGCATGCTGATAAGTAATGGTTATGCATTTATGTAATATAGAACCTTCCAGCGACCTTCCATTCAATAACAAATCTTCATCTTACTTTCTTGATGAAATGTCGGCAACATGCAAAGCCTATGCTAATTTATGAATAATGTCATCTGTTCAAGGTCATTAAATAAATATTTAAAGCTCCCCACACAGCACAGGATCATTTTCTTACAGTGTGGAGTAATTATAAAGCTGTATATGTAATTGGCAGGGATGCAGAAAGGGTATTTGTTACGTGAAGATTTTTACTAGTAAGCCCAGCTGAAAACTCAAATGTGACTACCTGGAACCTACCATGCTATGGGATATATGTGTCCCTTAAATGACATATACTATGTAGGGTATGTGATGTCAAATCCTAAAATTATTTAAAATACATCTAGTTAGTGCTTTACACTATCTTTACATTTGCATATACAGTGGGGCAAAAAGTATTTAGTCAGCCACTGGTTGTGCAAGTTCTCCTACTTAGAAAGATGAGAGGGGTCTGTAATTTTCATCATAGGTTCACTTCAACTATGAGAGACAAAATGATGGGCAAAAAATCCAGGAAATCCCATTGTAGGATATTTAAAGAATTTATCTGTAAATTACGGTGGAAAATAAATATTTGGTCACCCACAAACAAGCAAGATTTCTGGATCTCACAGACTTTAAACTTCTTTAAGAACCTATTTTGTCCTCCACTAGTTACATGTATTAATGACACCAGTTTGACTTCGTTATCTGTATAAAAGACACCTGTCCACAACCTCAAACTGTCAGACTACAAACTCAACCATGGCCAAGACCAAAGAACTGTCGAAGGACACCAGGAAGAAAATTGTAGACCTGCACCAGTCTGGGAAGAGTGAATCTACAATAGGCAAGAAGGTTGGTGTGACTAAATCAACTGTTGGAGCAACTGTAAAAAAATGGAAGACAAGACCAATGATAATCTCCCTTGATCGGGGAGCCCACGCAAGATCTCATCCTATGGGGTCAAAATGACCATGAGAACGGTGAGCAAAAATCCCAGAACTACACAGAGGGACCTAATGAATGATCTGCAGAGAGCTGAGACCAAAGTAACAAAGGCTACCATCAGTAACACTATGCCAAGAGGGACTCAAATCCTGCAGTGCCAGGCATGTCCCCCTGCTTAAGCCAGTTCATGTCCAGGCCTGTCTGAAGTTTGCCAGAGAGCATGTGGATGATCCAGAAACGGGTTGTGAGAATATCATGTCAGATGAAACCAAAATATAACTTTTTGGTAAAAAAGGGGACCGGTGACTGATCCATGTTAGGGCAAAGGGCCATGTATCATGAGATACATCATGAGTGGTTCTGTGCCCTAGTCATCATATGTGCAGATGTATGTTTTGTATTTTTGTGTTCTCATACATTTGTTCATGGATTTCTGTTTTTATATCTCCATAAATCTCAAATCCCCTGTCCCCTTTATACAGGCTCCCATATTAAAATATTCACTATAAAAATCACTGAACAAAATGTATCCGCAATAGGGAAAAATGCTACTGTGTTAAAATGTGCCGGGTATTAAGGGAGAACAATTTCCAATTTCATGTACATCTCAGTAGAGGGTTTTATAACTAAGCATCTGACCTTTCTACAGCTAATTAGCAGGGCTGTTGGTAGCACTGTTACTTCATTAAAATATATGGTATCAATGACCCTGTCGCACTATTATTTTTTAACATGTGAGAAAAAATATCATATCAAGCCAACCACAGACACGGGTGACCCTAATTGCATGACAGAGTGTTGACAACAGATTATGCCAAATATCAAGGAAAAGATTTCCGGGTGCATTTTTATGAGATAGAGCTAATGAGTTCATAACGGTACATTTAAATTGTAAAACTGTACAAAAGGCAAATTAGAGCAGTGTAGCCCTGATTTATGTTATAATAAGAAAATTATTTTTCTTTTCCCCACCAATGTTCCTCCCACTGTAGTCATATCCAGTTACCCGAGTACATTACGCTTCACACTGATATTGACCTCCGAACCTGACCAGGGAGAGCAATTTGACATGTGTGCTGTAGCCGTATGCATCTTTATACCTGCACATTTCTTTGCATGCGTGAACAATCTAAACATGTGTGTGTAACAAACAGGGGACAGATAAATGCAGCTAAACATTGAAATGTGCTCTTTAAACTTAAAAATCAAATACAATTATATGATGGCTACATATATATATTAAGTATGTGCAGTGTACACTGGATGTGGTATTAAATTCTAATTTTGAGGCTAATACTGGCCTAATGTGATGGATTAAGATCAGATCTTGTTTGACAAATCTTCTGGTAAGAGCCTGTGACCTTTTATGTTATGATGATAGACATGGCACACAACGTCCACAATGAATTAGATCACCAAAATACATTTTCTGGTACAAAGCTGATTATACAAAGGACTGAAAAAGTCCTAACTGCAAAATATATTATAAATAATATTGACACATTATTATTTTTTTCTTGTCTAAAAAAGTAACATTCCTAAATTTGCAAAATGTCTGATTACTAATATTTTACTTAATATTAAATATCACAAAGCATAATATAAAACTGGAAACTTTGCTTAAAAATGCACGATCAGAATAAACAGTTTTAATACAGACATTTATTATTATTAGTAGTAGTAGTAGTAGCAGTAGTAGTAGTAGTAGTAGAAGTAGAAGTAGAAGTAGTTCAAGTCCAATTATCTAGTATGAGATTTCAGATGCAGCATTTTGTAATTGGCCAACTCAACAGCCCTTAGGTACACTACTCACAAAAAGTTAGGGATATTTGGATGGAAAATGATGGAAAGCAAAAAAGTTTACGCCATTATTATATCATGAACGTAGGGTATTTAAGCAGAAGCATGCAATGGTGATTTACTCATCTCAAACAACTTAATGAAACAAAAGCCAAAACAGTGCATGGTATAACCTAACAAAAATGGCAATAAATCAATTACATGTCATGTGCCCTTGAGCATCTATTACAGCGAGACATCATCATCTCAAGCTGTTCACAAGTCATTGAGGTTTTAGGGGAACAAGCCTCTACATTGCAAATCAGCTGATCCAATATGTTTTCTTTGGAATTCTGGACTGGGGATAGTGCAGGCCCCAGTACCCATGTACCCCAGTCTCCAGCAGCCATTCCCTAATCGATCTCGATGAGCTGGAGAATTGTTGTCCATGAAGATTAAATTACCGGTGTGGTTCATGCAGGGGCACAATGACTGAATGAATGTGATTCAAGTAGTATGGGCTTGTCACTGTAACATTCACAACATGTCGGGCAGTTCTGTATTCACAAGACACACCTGCCCACTGTAACACCACCACCAAAAGCTTGCTTGGTTACAGTGGCTTATGTATAGCACTCAGCAGCCATCATTGCTGCTCAGTGTAAATTGACTTTCATCAGTGAACAGCACTGAGACCCACTGGTCCCTCGTCCAGAGTAAATGCTTCCTGACCCATGCAAGATGATGACGCCTGTTGGTGTGGACAGGTACCTTTAAAGGTTGTTTAGCACACAGACCATGATGATGTAAATGGTTTTGAATGTTTTTATGTGACTCTTGGGTGCCTCTCCTCTCCCTTAAATGTGCCCGGAGTTGTGTGGCATTCATTATCCGGGTTCAGCAAGACACTATTCATAATGAAGCAATTATCAGTGTGAAAGGTGGCCAAAGGACGTCCACTTCTATGCCGTTCAGTGACCCTTCAGGTCTCTCTGTTGCAACCTGTTGATGACACTCAGTGGTCACTTCCGTCTGATAACATTCTGTTTGAAACTTTACGATGGTGAGGTTCTTGTTAGATATCATCAACATCATGATGAGGAGGACAGTTTAAATACCAATTCTAATTGAACCAGGAAATATATTGGTGGATTCACTGATCAAACAACTGTTGTGAATGTTGTCATTAAGTTGTTTGTTATAGAACAGTAAGTTGTGCAAAAAGTACTGAAACACTAAACAGTCGACATGTGCATTCAAAAAAGTTTAGAGGTCACATTAAGTTCACCTGTAAATGTTATAGTGCATTTAAGGTTCATCCTGAAATTCCCATTAAAAGCCAAATATCCCTTTTTGTGAGAACTTTTATGCTAGTAAATTAACTTCATATCAATCATATCTGATTTCACCTACAATCTTTTTAAATAGTGTTTCAATTACATTTTAAGACAACCAGCTAACAGGTAATCCTTGAATCCAGTAATTTCATGAAACCAGTCTAATTCATAAAATTAGCCACAGTGAAGAGGCTGATCACAAAAGCTGAAGATTTACAAATTATTTTAATTATACAATTATTTAACATGCATTTAAATGCTGATTCTGAATCTAAATCTCTATATCAAAATGAGTACATATAATTAAAATTAAAATACAAAAGTTGCATAAGTGGAGCACAATGCATACTGGTACAACACTGTTGGGATGGAACTGGAACTCAAATCTCTATAGTGTCACTGAGGACAAACACATTTTGTACTTAAAATACATATTTAAAATACAAAATACATATTTTTTATTTGTTTATTCAAACTTATATCAGAGCATTATTACACAAGATTACTACTTGTCCAAAAACAGGCTCTGAAATGTAGACACCAGCTTTTTACAAGTGTTGCTTTTCTACTATTCTTTCCAAGTGTTTCTCTGTGTTTTCTAATGTATAAACAAATGCAGTATGAATTATATTTTCCCTTTTATCAACTTATCTGCTACTATTATAATCTACATCTACTTTAAATACGGTTATCACAAGTGCATCAGTAATTTTCATTAACCACTTTATGCAGGTCACTGGTTACAGGGCAGGAATACCATGGGCAGGGTGCCCATCTATTGCAGGATTACCACCTACATGTCTACTCATTCCTGTGTAGACAAAAGGGTGCCAGACACAGATCTCTGGGCTGGTGGGCTAGCATAAAAGGCCCACTGTGCCACCCATGCAAACAATATTTTGAATGGAAATATTTTTATTACATTTTGAATGTTATAATACAATATTTCTTTTTTGATTATATTACTCCTAGTGACCATTTGCAAGTTAATATTTAAGCAATAAAACATGACAGGGAGTGTGTTATTGCCTTCAGCTCGTGTCTGCGACCAAATCCCAGCTGTGATGTTATTTGCGATAACACATGACCTTGAGTGTTCTATTGCTTTTTATACAACTGTTTTTTTCTTTACAAAATAAAGAAAAAAAACAATTGAACTTCAATAATAAAATAATTATGCAGTATGGATAGAACCATAGATTGTTCATCTCAGCCTTTTTAATTATTGCCAAACTAACCTGAATGTCATTTTGTTACAACCGGTCCATAAAGCACTTCATAGTCCACCTTGTTTGCCAAATTGGATTGTGTTCATTTCTTGCCTCTCCCCTCTTCCTCCAGACTCTGGGACCTTGATTTCCAAAGGAAATGCAAAATTTACTTTCATCAAAGAATATAACTTTGGACCACTCAGCAGCAGTCCAGTCCTTTTTGTCTTTAGCCCAGATGAGATGCTGACTTCTGATGCTGTCTCTTGTTCATGAGGGGCTTGACATAAGGAATGCGACAGCTGAAATCCATGTCTCGCATCCGTCTTTGTGCGGTGGTTCTTAAAGCTCTGACTCCAGCTGCAGTCCACTCTTTGTGAGTCTCCCCCACAATTTTGAATGGGTTTTGTTTCACAATCCTGTCCAGGGTGCGGTTATCCCTATTGCTTGTACACCTTTTTCTACCATGATTGCGTAGCCTACATAACTAGACTGAGAGACCATTTAAAGGCCTTTGCAGGTGTTTTGAGTTAATTAGCTGGTTAGTGTGTGGCACCAGATATCTTCAATATTGAACCTTTTTACAAAATTCAAATTTTCTGAGATACTGATTTTGGGATTTTCATTAGTTATCAGTTATAATCATCAAAATTAAAAATATATACTTTTGAAATATATCAGTATGTGTGTACTGAATGAATAAAATATACAAGTTTCACTTTTTGAATAGAATTACTTTTCAAAATCAACTTTTTCATGATATACTAATTGTATGACCGGCACCTCTACAGCTGTTCTGTCACTGCAGCCGGCCGAGTTAACAGAATCAGAATTTAATGTGCAAGTCTGACCGGATGGGCAGGTCAAAAATTATATTAAAGTCCTCCCTTTTTTAATTTCTCTTTTTGTATAAACACACAACAACTAGCGGTTTGTGAGCATAAACTTTGCAGTTACTGGCAACCCATAACTCAATTTGACAATGTGTCAGGGGAGTAATACAGTTGATGTGAAAAGCCATGCTATTATCACGAATGTCCGCATGGTTGGAAAGCTTCTCAACCAATCAGATTGTAAAGTCGGAACTACCTGTTGTATATTGTCATTTACATAATCATACATGACCTGCCATCTATGAGGTTATATCATTTACGACACAGGTAATGGTCTTAATTTTTCCCAGAAAGTCTACATTACATTTCACGGGACTCAAATAAATTGGTGGACAGTTCTACAGTCAGCAAACCTTGGTTGCTACCAAATATTGGTTTGGGAACCCAATTTTGGCTATAAACCCTGTTGACTTCGGTGGCACCATTTTGTTCACGGCACCTGTTAATAGCTGGACTATATTAGGCAGTAAGTAAGCAAAAGGGAGACCAACACAATATTGTGAAAGTAGTCAAAAGTTTATGTTTGTTCGGTGTACGTACCGTTGCCAAATAATATTCCATATCCCTAGATTGCATAATGCCTGCCATCACACATTACACCTTTATAACATTTATAATGTTTTACTTCTTTCTTGTGGTAAACCATTTGATGTCCTCAAAGTGTCACTGTCCTTGTAGATATCCAATGGAATAAGCATCAACACAAAGAATGTGGTAAATCCAAAGATAATACATCTAATATCATCTAGTAAATATATTTAAAAAATTGCTTAATTTAGCTGATAATTAGGATAACTTTATACTTTCATACTGAAAATACACCATTAGGTTATTAGTCCAGTGTTGAGCTCCTGAGTGTTGCAACAGAAAAGTGTTCACTCTCACTGGAAGCCTATAGTCAAAGATGTCATGGCTATTTATAGCTACGTAAGTCCTGTGCAGAATAATTAGTTATACTTGGATAGTGGAAAGAATGTATCATGTATAAAAGGAGTAGAAAGCTGAAATGAGGAGTTCTGAAGGTGAGCTGTCTGATTTTATGAATTAATGGGTGAATAAGTGGTACCTAAAACATATTCCTGTCCTGGACCCTTTTCGATCCTACCCCGGATGAAGTTATCAGTAAAATGAATGAATGGCACCCAGGTGTTATAACATGATGAATTGGTAGTACATCAGCAGCGTGACTCTATACTCCCATGTTTGAGGCTCAGTTCGGCTCCTGAGTTGGATTGGAGCCCTCTAGCAGGCACAGTTGGCTAGTGCCAAAAGCAGACACAACTGGCCTTCATTCCGCTGAGGTAGAAAATGACCGGATTACCAAGTGGGATGGGTCTGTGTTAAGTACCTGGTTGCCCAATTCACCTGCACAGAAGTGAAGAAGAGGTCAAGTGGTGGCAAATCCACTGCAGCGTGGTATACAAGAAGAGCTCAGTAGACTGTGGACACAATAGAGGAAGTGTCCCCATGGGTCCTTAGCAGCCTACCAATTTAAAGTCCTTTAAATTTCTGTATTTGCAGAGTATTATAGTTGCATTTGTTTGGACTGTATTGGAAATACAAAATGGAATTAAAGAGAAGCAGGAGCCGTTTGCTATTTGCATATTTAGAGAACAGCTTCAAGCACTCAGCAACAATGCTATTATCCTGGGGGGGATTCTTGAGGTTTCATGGGAACCAAAGAGATGGATAAAGGGGAAATATGGTCTGCTAGGAAAAGATGCTTTAAATGTGTCCTTCCATCAGTCATCAGGGGGAATTTAAGATCTCTACCTAATAAAATGGATGAGTTAGAGGTGTTGACTCAGCAACAGCAGAAATACCATGAGAGTGGTCTGTTTACTGAGAAATAGCTAACCAAGCTAACATGTGGATGGTAACATTGCACTGCATGTATTGCTGATAAGACATATTAAAGCAGTAAAAAAAAACAAAAAACC
>JAYDZG010000010.1:11861470-11876479 GCA_034509265.1 Microcambeva bendego
ACAAATTTAAAAATATTAGATAAAGATAAACTTCAACACTTTTTGTCTAGGTATAAATGCTTTTCAACCCAAGGTATAACTTTAGACAGGCAGTTCATGCACACCTGTTCACTAACGAATGCAAATTAAATCAATTATGCAAAGTGAAGCATGTAAAAAGTTCTCTACAGTGATAACTCATGGAAAGTTATGACAAACAGTTGATAATGTTACTTGTTAGTGCCAGGAGTGGTACAACTAGTTAGAAGCTAAACAAAGAAAATAGTGTGAGGGCAAATACACCGATCAGGCATAAGGTTATGACTATTTCACAAATGTGTTGGCCCCTTCAGCCAGAACACGCATTAATTACAATTTAGCAATTAGCAATTTAAGCCTTCACTCCCTATTGTTTCGGTACAGATCGTGCCAGGTGAGCCATGTGCCGGCCCCCAGGGTTTGGTCAGCTTTAAAGAGTGCTTCCTCCCTAGCGTATTATACATTTGTTAGCACCTGGCACTCCCCTATTTAGCACAATTTGAAGTGAAAAGTATCTCATGTAAAATATACTCATAAATGTTTTTCAACATTTAAACATATAGCAATGTGCCATGTGTTTAATACAGACCATCATATAAAACATTCGTAAACTTTAATCACCCAGCACTTCCCATCCAAAGGCTTGTATTAAAAAATATTCAACATAAGTCTAATAATTTGTTACTAATAATTTAATTCAAATGTATTTAATTAATTCTCATTAAATCGAAATTTACTTTGTAATATGACAAAAGATTCTTACGTTGTGTACACACTATGTATCATGTTGCCAGATTTTCATGCATCTTCTCACACAATATTCAGTGTATAAAGGACTACATTAAACATATTGAAATTCGGTTTAAACCAAAAGTAGTATTACTGGTTGTCATGTTAAACAATGCAGCTCAACTTTCTACCTTTTCGCTACCTGTAATTAAGGGAGAAGACATAAAAAAAACTGCAACATTGTCCACAAGCTTACAAGTTTCTACTTGGCTGAAAGGACTGTAGAAGTGAGTTTGAGTCCTTCACCCGACATATTAAAATGCTGACCCATCCGTTCTCCACCACTTAAATCCACCATCTGCTAAGCGCACCCCTCACTCTCTCCATCTGGACAAATGAAACTCCCGTCTGGTGTGCTTTCCAATTCATGAGCTCAATTTCTTCTCAATCCGCTATTACTGGGAATTTAAGTGATATCACTGCATTCCCTTCACACAATATGACCAACTGATGGTGAAATAAAAATGGTTGGTAATAACTGCTTCTGGTATGGGTTCAATAATAATAGATAAGAAAATAAGATTTGGCACCCAGTAGTGTCAGCTAATCAATTTGACAGTTAATACAAAAGACATTTTCATTTGCCTTTTGTGCCATGGGGTTTTGTCAGAGGTGCAATATAAATAAAATATGCTGATGATAAACTTATATTTTCTTAGCTAATAACATCACTCTGACACTCTTGAAATATTCGTTGTGCGCACAATGTGTCTCATTATTTCTGAATTATGAGACTTGAGCACTGCAGCATTTGTTGAGTTAAATCATAAAGATGGCATATGTAGAGCCATCACATTTGAACAGACTTTGCTTGTCCCATGTGTTCTGAGGCTGGAATATTAATCATTTCACATTGAAACTAGGAATGGACATGCTTCTTCCAGTAAGTAATATCAGGGTTAATTCTAGTTTGAGATAATCACACAAGTAGCATGGTGCTTATTATACAAGTGCAGAAGGTGGTGATCAATCGTAACCTATTCAATGTACATTATTTAAGCCCATAACAGATGTAAATTATACATTAAACATGTGCATAGAAAAAGCATCACAATGTTTCATAGTGGTAGACAGCAAATTTAATCTATATTTTTCTAGCTGTATTTTTAATTCAGATCAATTCAAATTATAAAACAATAATTAGTGAAACACCTGGAATGGAGAAGTGGTGAGAAACAATTACACACTTTCTCAGGAACATCCAAACACCCATGTTCTGATTTAATTTCTGATATCCTTTGTTTGAAGCAGTTTTGTCTAGCAGTGGGTGGTAAAAATAAATAAATAATATTCATAAAGAAATTAAAACAATTCTGGATTTTTTCATCCCTAAAAGTAATGCTCAGAGCAAACACGTCAGGACGTTTGACCAAAGAGAAAAAAACATCATCCAATATACTACAATAATCACTGCACTTGTTATATGGGATGTTATTCTTCAACAAATGCAACTGCTAATGATTAAGAAAAATAGATTCTGCCTCCTTTCTTTACCATGTATCCGATCAGAGCCCGGGGGCTGCTTTTTAATAGACATAAAGTACACAGTAAAACCCTGGAAGGAACTGGTGCTCCCAGAGAAAACACACAGACTGAGGTAGAACATGCTAAATTCCCAAAAATGGACCCCACTACACACACAAATTATTAAGACAACATACAAAAATTGAAGTAAGGATATAAAGGTGAGCATTAATGAGTCAGAGACTTGACTGAACTCAAATAATTCTGAGAAGGAATAGGCGAATAATCCCCAATCTCGATGTGTAAAGATGGGAAAGTCATACTCAAACAGACTGTGATTAAAGCAATATGTGTTTCTATTGAAAGACTGATTAGCTTATAAATTGCAGTTTTTACTTTCAAATTATTTTACACAGCACCACCACCAACTACCAAGAATGAAATTATTTTGTTTTTTTATTTCAACGTTTTTTTCCCACTTTGGAGTACCTGGTGGACAAAATCTAGTACCTGGTGGATTTTAGTCAGGTATCATGTGTCAGATCGCAACTATTTCTATAGGAAATTATAGACCTGCACAAGGCTGGGAAGAGTGCATATACAATAGGAAATAAGGTTGGTGTGAAATCAACTGTGGAAGAAAATGGAAGACATACAAGACCATTGATAATCTCCTTCGATCTGGGGTCCCGCGCAAGTTCTCATCCCATGGGGTTGAAAGGACTCAAATGCTGCACTGCCAGGCATGTCCCCCTGCTTAAGCCAGTTCATGTCCAGGCCTGTATGAAGTTTGCCAGAGAGCATATGGATGATCGAGAAGAGGATTAGGAGAATATCAAGTGGTCAGATGAAACGAAAATAGAACTTTTTGGTACAAACTCAACTCGTCATGTTTGGAGGAAGAAGAATGCTGAGTTGCATCCCAAGAACACCATTCCTAAATGGCATACCTAAAGGATAAGATTTTTTATGAACACTTCAGATAATGGGTGGTTGCTTTACAAATAATGTTTTACAAAGACATTAAATATTTTTTATTTCTTTTCCAAAAATCCCAATAACCCCACTGCACTGCTTTACGTTCGTCGCACCAATGCAGCCATCAAAAACATATTCCAAGATAAGGGTGATTTTAATTTCCTATGTGAAAGTCTTTACACAGAGATAAACTCCCATGAGTCATATCTACCAATTACTTGAGTTGTTAAAATGCTGGCTTAATCACAGACTCACTTTGCAGAGGGGTTTCTTAAGTTAAATCTTATTAAGCATAAAACAGGGAGATAACGTAGTACACGGTACACAGCTTTAATATTAGGTTTGCAAATGAAGTGATCTCTAATAATTCAAAGCAGGTTAAGAAATAAAACTGATCATGTACTGCATAAATATTTACACTGATAATGAGCACAGAGAGACATGCTTCTCAGTTAAACAAAGTCATGATTATATTTTGTATTACCTGTCATATAGGAGTTAGTAACTATTATAAATAAATAAGGTGTCAGGACAGTGTTTGCATTGGTGGTGAAGTTGGGCTCATTATAAAATCCAGGTTAACGTTCCCATGAAGGGGACAACATGATATTACAACAAAAAATATATGACAGATTAAATACTTGGACAGCATGGTGGTTAAGTGGGTAGCACTGTTGGCTCAAAGCAAGAAGGTCCTGAGTTGCCCAAGTGAAGTGGTCCAGGTCATATCTGAATGGAGTTTGAATGTTTTATCTGTGTCCGCTTTGGGTTTCCTCACATAGTTTAAAAACATGCAGTCAGGTTAATTAGAGAAACTGAATTAACCTGTGTGTGTGTCCTGTGATAGGCTTGCTCCCATCCAGAGTGTTTTGTGTGCCTTGTTCCCATTTAAATGCATGGGTAGGAACCATCATCCCCACACAAAAGTGAGATAGAGGTTAAATTCCTGTCACTTCTAATGCTTTTATTAATTAAGTGTTTTTTATTTTTTTTTAATAAAGCTATACTGCTAACTATGTATGGCAAGATATCTTCCTGTAATGTAAATGATTCAGTATTCAACCAATAATTAACTAATAAGCAATTATAAATGATGTGAGGTAAATGGCAATTTAATTATATTCATTAGATAACAAATTATATCTAAATTGCAATTAAACCGTAAGCTTCTAGCACAATGATCAAACATTAGTACCAGCAATACAAGTCTCAAGTTTGAGATTCTAAATTCCCAGTTACATTTAAATACAGTACATTTTCAGCATTTATGAGAGGATTTTCACTGAAGTACCTTGGTACTTAATACAATTCTTGATTTTTCAGACCTACATTTGGAAATCTGAATAATTCTTCTGTTTGAAATCAGCTAGCTGACACACATCTCTCTGTTTACTTGAGTGATAGATAGACTTTGTTACACTGGAAGACTTGCTTTGTTCTTGCCTTTTCGTCTGTGTTTATGCTTCATTTTATATTCCCTAGTTATGCTTTGAAAACAGGGGAAAAGGTAAGAGAAAGAGGTGAATCTAGGTAGTGCTGAGAAGTTTTAACTTAAGAAAGTGAAAGCGCATCTAGTTGGCAAATTAGATTTTTTATTTACAGGTTTTACATAACATACATTACTTGTTTTACTCTTTATTATATGAACATGATTGGCACTTTTGTGGACCTTAGTAATTCCAAAAAGCAATTATTGCTTAAGGGTGTGTGTGACAGTGAAGTGAATGTCTGCATGCATTGATATCGTCTTCATAGATTGTTACATGTGATCGGATTAGATTAGTAATTTAAGCGTTAGGACTTTATTCAAAAGATACTTATGCCACAATGTCTGCTGTCCATAACAAATAAGTAAAATATTTAACTCATGTACTGCCAAGATGTACACTTTTGACAGGACTGCAAGTTAACATCAAGGCCTGATGTCACAAATTACCTGGTGAATAAATGGGTTAACCTTTGCCGAGACATTTCTGTGGGAAGGTTCTGTTGAAAGCCTTCCATGCGATTTAAGGATTAAATGAGCTGAGTGAGAATGGAGAGGCTATATGTTAAGTTTTCATTCTCTGACCTAATCAAGTAATCATCTATTTTCTGACCTACTTTTATTTTCCAAAAGTCATGTCTTGACCAAATGATGACAAAACAAAATGTACTACAATTAAGTAAAATATTTTCTAAACAACATATTACATGCATGAACAAATAAATGAATGAATCAATAACGTGCCCAGGTGGTAAGATATTCTACTAGCACACCAACGCCAATATTCTGAATTCCTCAGTTCAGAACTTGGCATGGTCACCAGTCACTGGGAGTCGCCTAGAAAGCATAATTGGCAGTATCTGCAGCATAGACATTTCTGATAGCACAGAAAGACCAAACTATGTGGATGGGGTTGTGTAGAGACCATGATTGGCAGATAGAAAGGCACCTGTGGAGAGTTCAAAGGTTCCAAGGCAAAACTTCTGTTAAAGGCTACTCATGGGTCAGAGGATGGGTGAAAGGTCCTATTAACTGCAATCAAGGATCCCCCTGCAGTGGAAAACTAATTGACTGCACATAATTGGGAGAAAATAGAAATAGATAAATAAAGAAAAAATGAATTATTAGTTCAACTTAGTCAATACTGATAACTGTAACTAAGCTTTACTCCTGTCACAATTGTCTTTTTTCTCTAATTCTATAACATTACTACTTACAGTAAGTTGAAGTTATAAGAGCTGTAGTGGTTGGTACTGAGGTACCAGACTATGAAGACCTTTGTATGTGAGAAGAAATATTTTTATTTATAAATGTGAGATGAGTGTGACTGGTAGCCTGTGAAGTTTATGGTCATTGTGTGTTTTATTGACCTAAAACACATTTATACTATTGCCTACAAGCAATTATCCAGATAGACTAGTGATGACTGGTGAGGGTCATCAGGTTAAAAATTGTGATTTTAAATACTGCAATTCTTCCAATATCCAAACTCAGTTTTCATTTAGCCATTGTCTCCTTACATCCCCTGACACATTATCTATCATGCTAAACTAGGTGAGATGGACTCTTATCTGATACATTTTAATTATGTTAAAAGTCAACCACAGCTCTGCTCCTGCTTTATGCGACCTCACTGCTCACAACAGCCCACCGTTCCCAATACTTATCACTGCAAAATCATGCAGACCTGTACATCCTGCACCAAAATACTTCATCAATCAATATGAGAATACCAGTGGTGATCATGAGGCAGTAGCTCCTCCCGTATGAATATGCAGTGAAGAAGAAAAAAAAACTTCTACCGACTCTATACAATCCCAGTCTACCAGAAGTGCACTGACCTTGCATATTATATATCCAGTCCTCATCCAGCGTCCATACAAAGCTCCTAAGCTCAACAGCTGTGACAATTGGGGTATGAAACTGACTCACCGTGAGTTGAGTCACAGCTTTGACAGGTGTGCTGACAGAACAATTGGCCTGGAAATATGTCTCACGGGGAGGTAATGCACACTTAAATTGCTCAGTGAGAAAAGGTCAAATAAAACTCTGGAACAGAGCAAGTCAGTGAAGTGCATACAAGACTGGTTTTAATTGCAGGTATTAAACCAAGCTGCATTCAGCTTAAGTACTGATCACTGTCCAATCCAAGCCTATTTTTGTATGTGCATCTGTAGATCTACAGATTATGATCCAAATGAAGAGAGAGTCCAAACATTAACAAAAGGTTGTATTTAAATTACCCAGATCAGATTTCCCATGTTCAATACCTAGTGTGCTAACTGCTTTATTACACTGACCAGTAGCAGATTCTTAAAAAGAGCTTAAACATATGGAGAGAGACACTATTATCTCAGCAGCCCTAAACTGCTAAAGCTAGCACCTAAACCAGACAGTAGGAATCACAGGAGGTGGTCTTGCTTTATTTTCCCTCAACCATATTGCTAGTGCCCAGCCAGAATGCTTTTAATTCAGTTTTATTCTAATTAACTAGATTAAATAAAATGGAATACAGGGAGTTAGAAGTTGCCTAATACGCTAGCCCAGTTTCAACAGTATTTACTTAGTTGAATAGAGTTGAATAGAATACAGTTGAATACTCTATGATACTTGATAAATATGGCCCCTGACCAGCAACATCTTATATACAAGTCTTTTTGTTCTTTGAGCAAAGAACTTCAGGAACATGTTTTGTATAGCCCCCGGACATATTATAACTTGTTTAAAAAGAGTATAATATGTTCCCATTAAAAAAAATAGCAGAAACTCAAAGCTGCTTACAATTGTAACTGAATACCTACACCGACCAGGCATAACATTATGATTTCTGCCAGGTGAACTAAATGACACTAATCATTTCTTTATCACTTCTGTTAGTTGGTATAATATACTAAGCAGCAAGTTAACATTTTATTTTCAAATAAAATGTTATGTGCAGGAAAAGGGGCAAGGATTTGGTATGGTATGGTATGACCATGAGCAAATCATGATGGCTAGAAGTACAGCTCTTGTGGAGTGTTCACGGTCTGCAGTGGTCAGTATCTATCAAAAGTGTCCCAAGGAAGGAACACCACTGAAAAGGTCATGGGTGGCCATGGCTCACTGAGAGCAAAGATTGACAAGATGCACCACTGTAGCTCAAATTCGAATAAAATCAAGTTTTTTTGTCCCATGCACAGTCATACATGGTATAACCACCAGTGAATTGCTGAAGAGGTTAATGCTGGTTCTAATAGAAAGGTGTCAGAACACACAGTGCATCACAGTTACAGGGCTGTTTTGGCAGGAAAATGGGGAGCAACACAATATTAGAAAGATGATCATGACATGCCTAATCAATGTAAATTAGTGGCCTAACAATCAGTAGTCCAGTATTTAAACACTGCACGGAAATCTATACAGACAGCGCTCCTAATTATTAAGTTATGGTGTTACAACATAAGTACATTGTATTTACAAATACAACATTTGGTAGATCATTGGTCACTCAAAATGTAGAAAAAATATTTAGTGGTGAGGGCCTCTCTTAAGCACCCAACAGTGGCAACCAAGCAGCAGCCGGGTGATCCATT
Source organism: Microcambeva bendego (assembly GCA_034509265.1). NCBI lineage: Eukaryota > Metazoa > Chordata > Actinopteri > Siluriformes > Trichomycteridae > Microcambeva > Microcambeva bendego. The sequence continues at coordinate 11,869,778 of JAYDZG010000010.1, forward strand.
TAACCAACATTCTGATTATAAGTACAATACCAAGGGCCCCAGTTGAATATCATCTCACAATACTATAAAACATAGTTCGCATCTCCAAATACATTTTCAGATACTTATTGCACTTGGGAGTTGGCACCACAAGTGCATTCCACCCCAGATAGGCTCACTAAGGCAACCCCATCAAGTCTGAATGATTTTTAGATCAGCTTGCTCGATTTCCCACTGTGCACAAATAGCTCACTCGTATGTGCACCAGATAATGTTCTTGTAATCGGATCCCTCAATAATTGAATGTTGCTGTCTACAGACACTTAAATTACAGACTGCATCATAACCTTTGCCAAGTTCAAAGGTAGAAGCAGCTGTGTCTTCTGTGATAAACTGCACGATCATGGTTTACTTTTGTGGAAAGACAAAGGTGGTCACAGCATCACTAGAAGCTATTATTCACATATGCAGGCATCAAATATGTGCTTCCAAGGCTCAAGGTGCAATTTATTATTTTCTTTCATTCTAAGTGAAAGTGCAAAAAAACTTCAGACAACCCTGTGCTGATTCGAGTGATTTAATTTTGGTACAAGCACATATTCAGGATACCTACACACTTTTAGCCTTCATTTGCAGTCACTGTGCAGTGAGGAACATTTCGTTCAGTTAGATATGACTCGACTCAGCAGCTTATTACAGTTTCTTTCCTCTAGCCCTTTTCACTAACAATGATACTGAGGATGAAGAGACTGGAGTGATGTTCACAGTAATTACCCATTAACTGTTGCATTTACTCCGTTTTTAGAATCACATAAAATTATTAAATGGTCTTTATCCTTTGGATGTCAACCAATTGTTCCTTAATGAAGGTTTTTAAATAGCCAAAATTCCCTCTAAGTGGAGGGACGTAAGGAATGATGCATGGCTAAACTGCAAATGGTCCTCAAGCTTTTCAGCATTTGCAAAAAAAATAAATTAGAAAACCAAAATATATTTTCTTATTATTTTAGACACTTGGCTGCTATTATAAAACTTACTTGTCTTGGTTGCTTAGTACTTCTAAATTTCTCACCAAGCTGGTGACAGTGCTCATTTAAGGGCTTAAATGTTTTTAAGGTCTGCTTTGACTAACTGTTAAACAGATCTAAGAATAAATAAATGAACATGTGATTAAAATAATAATTCTTTACTTAACTCTTTGGTATTCTCTAGTTGCAGTGGATTTAGTTCAGGGGTGCTCATGGGTCACTAGGGTGCATTACTGTTGAAGACAATGTGGGGTAACGAACAAGGTATTTTTAAATTGTAAAAATAAAAATAATACATTTCAAATTGTTTAAACATGTACAAGTGCTTTAATTTGTTTTTATATACTATTGAGTTCGTGCTTGACAATTTCACTGTTTTTGGATATGGAGGGAGATGTTCGTTGACATACTAGCATATTGTGCCCCTCACCATATTGGTTTGAATGGCATGATGCTAACAGTTTAGCTTGGTAAGTGAAACCCAGTGTTATCTGTGTTTGATTAGTGCATCTGAATAATAAGTATAAAATAATAAAATATGTCGATGTCTAAAAAAAATCCTCTCTACTGTGTAGGCAGTAAGAGAGCAAAGTAGTTGGTAATGTTAATGTAAGAAGGTTATGATTGCATATTATTTAAAGTAAGGGTTGTTTGTGAGCTCTTCTTTAAAAAGGGGATAGCTAATTAAAATTCCTATCCAGACCTCTACAATGCAATATAAATTCATTGCGAAATAAAACTCTATGCTGTTAACTTAACATATTTCTACCTCATTTACCATTTACTAAGTACCATGTACAAACCAACACTCATCTGTAGTTGTGTCTCTTAATTACAGTACATGTTAGATTTTGAATTTTTAAGCTTTGTATGTATTATAGGCCTTTTGTATTTATTGTTCTGTTGTGTATCTGCAATGTTTATTTCTTTGTTTTGGTCTTTTTGGTCTTTTTATTTCCTTCCAATATGTACTTGCATGTAATAGAAATTCTCCAATGGCCATATACAAGAACAACAACAAAACAAATGCAATTGAAATCAAGAATTGTTAAAAACAAAGGAAAAACAATTGAGCCGAGAAGGGGTCTAATTTTCTGACATTTTAGTTTCTAAATAATTACATTAACTTAACTACTGAATCAATAAAATTACCTTTTTAAAAGGACATATGTTTAGCTACACAAATCAACTGTTTGTACAAGCAAATTATATTCTAAAAATACCCAAATTAACTAGACTTTGATCTTGTGTCCTCAAACTCAAATACCTGAAGTATGGTATGTTATTTAATGAGACATTAACAGATGGTGTATTGATATGATCTTTTCTGGCACTGACAGTTCCTGATTAAACTTGTAAAGATTGATGGCTCACATTATCACCTGTAAATGCAAAGGAGATTGGTGATGGGCTGCTGGAGCCTAACACCCTAGGCAGATCTAGAATTTAAATTGATGTTTTTTTTCCCTGATGTGCAGGCCCAGATGGCTAACTCTTATGAAAACATAGCATGGTAGAATGGCCAGGTAAAAGGACCTGCCTGGGTTTGAAAGGACTGGGAGGAAAGTGCCAGATTTGTCACAAGGCGACTCATCCTCTCTGTTCTGGGAAAATAAGAGGCACTGGCAGAGGCAGGTGGGTCAGCTAGCTTGCCAACATGTTGGCACCTCTGCTTTGAACATGTTTGCTATTGTAATAGAATGTTAAAGGATGGGTGCTGACCTTTAGAAAGTGAATGTCAGACAATCTTTAAACAAGTAAAAAATGTGAATATGTTTGAATACAGCACAGAGTTTGGAGTCTTAAGAACCTGGAAACTTCAGACCCGTTCTGTAAAGAGTTCTGTGTGTTTCCCTTGCTCTGATTGGTCCTTCAAAATAACATGTAGAATTTGATATTTTAAATAGCTGTGTGTGTGAGTGAGTGTTTCAGGATGTTGTGCAATGTCCTGTGATGGATTGCCATCCTGTCCTGGATCTATTTCTGTTAGGTATTGTCTTACCAAACTCTATCTATGATTAAACGGTCACTGAACATAAGCCCTACTTGAAAATGAAATTATCCATTGGAAATGGAAATACAAACAAGTGTTGCGCTTCCCTGTTTTTACGCCTTTCCCTAGCAGCCAGGTCTACTTAACTAAATCTAGGCAATTGTGAAGCAAGAACACATTTCTTAAGCTATTTACCTTCTAGAAAAAAGCTGATACATCCATTTTTGTACCTGGATTTCCATAGCAAATTCATATGCTTTTTACTCTAAGTCAAAGCGACAAGGTCTTATATCAGCCAGGGTTGCGTCTGCATTTTTTCATTTTTAATACAGATCAATGACCTGCAATTCATCTACCACTGTAAGTAGTGAGGCTAATGGGACATTAGGAAGAGGAAATGTCTATTTTCATACAGATAATAACTAAGATGTGATGCAGCTCACGTTAGCACAGCACTCTGCACAGCTTGAGGAAAGCTGAACATTGCCTACATAAAGAGCTTTGAGTGCATAGGCAGTCTGCTTCCAGAGTTAGAAGTTTATAATCATATCTGTCACCTGCTGAGAGGGTCAAATTGCAACCAATATGACTAAAAAGACTATCTGTGACATAATGGACAAAACAGTTTGGACAGTTTAAACTCATAGCAGAAATGTGTGACCTATCTTAATCATCACGACTATCTGTTAGACTACAATTTTACTAAAAAATGCTGGTGTATAATATATATTATAGGGACAGTGTAGCCTCCTGGGTAAAGCATTGGGTTATCAACCAGAGACTGGCGGTCCAAATCCATATGCAGTCATTGTTGTGTCCTTGAGCAAGACTCTTAGATCTGTCTGCTCCTGGGTCTGAGGATGGCTGACCCTGTGCTCTGACCCAGGCTAATGATTTAGTTCACTTATCTAATAGCTCCAAAAGCAGTTTTAGTTAAAGGATGGGTTAAATAGGCGAGATCTTATCATATAATTAACATAGTAACTTTAAGGTAGTTCCAGTTACTGGGTTGGAAAGTAGTTAATTTTAAGCAGTGAAAAATGAAATATCAATAAGGCAGAGAGTTTTGCCATTTAAAGCCCCTGCTGGTATTAGGTCTGACTCCTCCTGGTAGGTTAGGGTACATGCTGCAGGCTTGGCTCCAGCTTTTGCTTCCACATCACACACTCCACAGAAATCCAACCGTCCCCTGTTGGCTCAGCCAATTAAAAACTGATGCATAATTTAACAAGTCACTTGGCAATGAAACAAATTGAACATGATGTGTGGTTAGGTGGGGGGGAGGTGTATTTTTTTCTTGCAAAAAAACACTTTCTTTAAACCCAACATGCCAAAATGATGCTCATTAAGATGTGCTTAGTTAATGTTTGTGTATAACTCAAATATAGCCCAGAGGTTTAGAAAGGACCAATATCTTCAGCATAAGATACTCATGGTTTCATTTGTTTAATTATAGCTAGAATAAAAAACCTGCAGCCAAACTGGACTTTTGCAGGTAAGTTATTAGTGCTATGTAGTATATTGGAAATCTTATTGCTAATCAAGACATTATTAAGACCTTCCCAAATTTCGAAAGCTGCAGTGTATTATTTATGTAAGGTGTAAGGTGTGAAAGGCACTCTCAACCTAATTTGCGTACGAATCCATCATTATTCATGTACAACCATACATGCTGATAGTCTTCCCTGTAGTCGATGGCATTTTCCAGCAAGACTACATTTCACATTACTAGAAATAATCGACAGTGGTTGGGAGAGCATGACGAAGACTTTTAAGTATCTCCTCAGACTTGGACCTAGCAGAGCATCTGTGTATAATGTTATAATTGCCTGTGCCTAATGGCTAACTGGCACTGGAAATATCTTCTCCTTTGACCAGGTGTGTCAAAGTTCTGCAACATCTCTGATCACATGGGCACTAGACATGAAATCAGAAGTAGACCTTGAATTTAGTGTGACAATTGTCTTAACAACAGGACAAGCTTTTGACCAGATTGTCAACTGATTAACATTTGACTGCTAATGGTGAACCCTTTACTTGAAATTAATTAGTATTTAACAGTGGACCAATTTGTGAGCTCGCCAGTGGCTTCATTTGTTTAACAGACACTCCAGATTCAATCCAGAGTGAGAGGTTGGCACTGATTGTCCCTCATTACTCAAAACGACTTGTATGTCCATTTTCTCTCTTCTCCATGACCAAGATTATGTAGCTAAATTGTAAACTTGGTAATTGAAATTCAGGCTGGCTGGGATTATCCCTCTAGGGAGGAAACCTGTTTGACTGAGTGGTCAGTCAGCTGCAGTCTCTGGCTATGATAAGTTATCATGAATGGAGCTACTCTCAATCAAACCGAGCAGCATGTCCTCCCCTCTGCTAAAACACCTTATTCTACCTTTCTTTAAAAATAATCAACATCTACCTTCCCCCTGTAGGTTTTATCTGACTATACAGTACACCTTATCCACAGAATTAGATTTTTTTTCAGATCAGCATTTTTTTGCTAGACTGAGGTCTCAAATATTTATATGAATTAATTAAGGTAATTAAGTTTAATGCTGTAAAATATACTACCTATAGACATCCTCGCCAAGCTCCTTACTCTGTGGAACTTACTTGTGCATGCACTAATTTTGTACCCTTTTTCTACATGAATTTCACTCATTGGTTTTTATAGACCTACATAAATACAGGAGCTCTAACTTTAAGCAATATCTAGATGCACCTCTTTCCCTTTCCTAATCACTAGAATTGCGACAACAAAGCATAAAACAGTGGAAACACACCAAACCTCCAACAAAACAAAGGAAATTTAAATTTCTAGCAGATGTCTTTGTCCAAAGTAAAGCAACCTAGCAGTGGTGATGTTTGAACTAGCATCCTTTGAGCTATTAGTCCTTTACCTTAACACTAGGCTACAGCTGGCCCATCCTATTACTCATGTAAACAGAGAAATACATCAGCTAGTGGTAAAATACTGAACAACTGGTCTCCCCTGGTATGCTTCACAGGCAATTTTTAACAAATACACAAAATATTATTGTCCACCAAATCTGAAATGAATTTGTTTCCTAATTTGGATTTTAATGCCATGTTCAACAGCATTCAACATCCACAAAAGACACAGTTACTCATTAAACAAGATTATTAATTTCACAAAATTACATCAAACACAGTCATGTACAATTACTGTATCTCCAATTCACTTACATGTCTTTGGACTGGGGGAGTTCCCAGGGTAAACCCACACTGACAGATAACATGCAAACTCCAAACATAAATGTCCTGAACCACCCCTCCTTGGGATCAAACACTGGACCTTCTGGCTGAGGCGCAGTGCTACCCAATTAGGCTTTTCCTTGAAGTCTGACAAATGACCTTGAGTCTGCTCCATGGTTGCCACACAATGGTTGAACCTGCGCACCCCAGCTTCTAAACAAGCTGGGATATGGTAAAAAAAAGAGTAGAATTTAATCGCATTGGTACATTTACATTTTCTGCATTTAGCTTTTATTTCAAGTGACTAACATTACAAGGTAGGGATGTCACAATACACACTATCACAGAGATTTTTCCTTTATATTTGTTTTAACTAAAATATTACAAAAAAGGATAGATTCTGTTAATTTTGGAGAACCTTTTATTCTATAATGAGTAGAGAATCCCTTTGATACAGAGGAGTGTGATTTTTAATTCAGAACA
>JAYDZG010000010.1:11979537-11990124 GCA_034509265.1 Microcambeva bendego
CATGCACTGATAAATAGACAATTGCATTATTGTCTGGCATAAATTCAGTACTGTTGTGGATAGTCTACAAGGTCAAAGGTTTTGAATTAACCTGACATTACACTCCTGTTTGCGTTGAACTTTCTTCGATTCTCCTCTTCCCATCCCTTCCGCACACATCACATGACATCCCATCAATTATAACACAGAACATTTGTAAGGTGGCTAAAAGGGGATGAGATCTAAATATGTAAAAACAAAACATCTTACATCTTTTAATGTAAACTCAAGCCATGTTATTACTTTAGTTTTCTTAACATTCAAACATTTAATGTAAACTCAAGCCATGTTATTACTTTAGTTTTCTTAACATTCAAACATTTATTTGACAGTGAATTGTTATGCTACAACAAGAAGTTTTGTAGGCAAGGATTTGGAGCCTAAGTGGAAGAAATCCATGTTAGTTTAGTGTATCCAACTATCATGGCACTTTGACACATTTCACTTGATGTTTTTACCTGTCTGGAAAAACAATATGGTTCAACATGTACATTAATGTATTATACTCCCTTTACACAATTTTATTCTGAAATGTGCCAAAGTAAATTTTTTGTCATTCGACACATACATTTGATTGTCAAAAGTATTCGCTCGTCTGCTCTTACATGCATATGAATTTGAGTGACATCCCCTGCGTAATCCATCGAACTGTTGTAGTCTTATATGTGATTGTTAAGTGATATTGAGTTATGGTCCCGTGAATGTAACATTCATTTATTATTCTATTTATTTTTAAACAAATTAAATAAATGAAGAATAAAGTAGAACAATGAGTCTAGAATGTAAAAAGTCCACTACCTTAAGAAAACACTCTATTACTTTTAAAAATAGCACTCACTGTGGGATGTAACACCTCAAAACAAAACCGTTATGTTCAGAAATTGGAGTGAAAGCACCCAGGGCACAAGGGCATAAGACACTGCATGCAGGCATACTTTTTCATGTACATGCAGCATCATGGCTTTTAAAAAAAATTGCTTTAGTGAGCGTGGACTAGTGTTTTTAGCCAAAAAATCTCAATCTTTTTGTCTTCTGACCACAGAGCATGGTTCCAGAAGTAAAGGCCAGGTGCTTACTGTTGTGGTTAGACACAGGTTAGTTTAATCTAAATTTAAAGGTAGTTACTACTTATAAACAATGTCTTGTATTTTAACATTTATAAGAACTATTTGTGGCATTTGTAGTTTTGTAATAAATATTTACTTAAACATTTCTTTATTCATCTTTACCACTGGTGCTAACAATTGTGGCATGGTAATTGAAAACAGTGACATTCATATGTACAAAATAATGTGTAAAGTAAATGTCAAGATTAACTGGGTTGCCAGTCCATCAAAAAGTACCCACACACCAGCTCCAATTGGTCTGACTGCATTTTCTAAAAAAATGCCAAAAACTCTTAGAAGAAACTCACAAGAACATGATGACCCAGCCAGGGAGTCAAACCAAGGTTGTTATTACTGTACGGTGACAGCACTACCATTTATACTACAGTGCTGGCACTAATTATGTCGATAAGTTATTGTTTCATAAACTTTCTCACCACACCTCTCAGCTGAGTGAGCTTCCCACATCAAGTCTCTTTTACTTATTCCAAAATGAGTATATTAGTTTAATAATATGAGTTAGTATTACTAGAAGTACAGTGCACTGACCTCCCATTGTTCACATAATAATTGACTGTTCACAGTGACACATTTGGCATTAATGTTTAGTTACGTACAATGTGTACAGTAATAGCCGGATCTTGGGATCAGATGGCCTATGTGACATGACACAAAGGATTTTCAGTGACCTTATCCTAACTTTAGGCCTCTTTCAATGTGGTATTGATGTACAAAGGCTTTCTCGCTCTGAAAAAAGCTGAAGTAGGTGGAAAAAGAATTCTTGTTTACTCCCACCTCCCAAAAAAGCACTAAAGTGTAAATCAGTTTAAGTATGAGTCACTAAAGCTTTTCAGTTGATTGGCACCTTGTTCATAATGTCTATGCATATTTCTCTTTATGATTTTCTTTGCTCAGAAAAGCAACATATTTCACTTTTAGATTTTATGCATTTATTAAGGCATACTGACTTTATTAAAAACAGTCAAATATTTTAACTTATTCATAATATTCCTAAAAATGTATTTACTCCCATGTTTGAGTCTTGTCTTTGCTACCAGGCGCCTGGGCACCGTTTAGGAGGTGTAATTTGTTAATGCCTGCAGCAGACAAGGTTTTCCACCAGTCTACTAGAGAGGGAAATTAACGGATCAAACACAGGCACAGAAGTGCAGCAGTAGAGGAGTACAGATCTCATGAAGCTGACCTCACTCGCAAAGGGACCAGGGTGTATATCAGTAGACTGAGCACACATCAAAAGGAGTGTGTAGTGAAATCACCCTTTACTTGTGCACCACTAGGGGTCCCCAGGAATTATATTGACTATGGCTAAATGACTATGAATTGTGAAAAAGATAAGAAAGTAAATGCAAAATAATAATGATAAAAAAAGTCAGAAAATGTAAACAATTATTATAGAAGCCAAAAAGTATCTAACTATTTATTTGGACACCCCATTTACGAATAAAAAAAAATGATTTAAAACAGAGGGACCTCTATTTGATCCTTTCAGCTACATAAGTTTGATAAAAATGTTTTGTTGTCCACACAGTTCATGGATCCTAGAAACCTGGGTTTAATCCTTCCCTACGACGTTTCTTTCTTACTTACTCTAACACAAATACCAATGTGTGTTTTAAATAAATTCCACCTACTACCTAACATTGTTTCAAATCATCAATTGTTTGTTGCTCTGCAATAGATTGGTCCTATTTTGATATTGTTTGCTCAGGGTTTCCAGAAATGCTCCAGAGTTATTTCGTATAAGCAAACTAAGTTCATGAATGAATGACTTTCAACAAGAGAAATGGTGAAGCAGATTAATTACAACCTGAAATTAATATAGCTTTAAGTGTGTGATTAAACAGGCTAATGGAGTCCCCAAATGGTTTGTCATATCTTCATATCTTCCTGATCCTCCTCCAACATCTTCTGTCACCTTCACATGTGGGTAAGACACCAACTCCCACTTGAGCACAATAAAGACAAATCACCACATTTATCACTGTTTACATCTCAAAGACACTAAATGTCTCTCCGAGCTTATGTTCTGAAGGGCATGACATGCAGCTATGTAATGTGCATTTTTAAAGCTATGATATAGCTCAAGTGACTTCTATAAAGTTGGCCAGAGAATATATTTACATCCCCATAGTTTTCTGAAATATTCCCTGTCCTATATTTTCAATCTTTTTGCATGCTGTCTGTTAAACAAATATTTTTTAATCTGGTCACACTTTTTTTAGTTACAACCTAGCAACATGATTTAACATGAATGCTGACCATTAATTCATATTAAACACATGGATGGAAAGTTATCCAGCATCAAGTATCCAGTCAGGTTAAACTGATTTAATAACTGGATTTTGTTTTATTACTCATGTTCAGTAGAAACTGGAATCTATTATTTATCTATTAATCTCATTATTATTTTACTGATCAACCTAGTATTCTAACTAAAAATATGTTTTATTCTTGCTTGATAGAAGACTTCTGGTGCCAAACAACATGTGGTGGCTATTGATTCTCTTGTTCATGATGCATCAGCCCTTTATAATAAAACATAGATCTGAAATGTTGGCAGGCCAGTCAAGCATAAACACTCTATAGACCAATATAAAATGATGTTGTAGTGCATGTAGAATGAGGCTTAACATTGTTCGGCTGAAATACCTATTGACTTATGGGGAATGGTATTAGGCCGGAGGTGAACATTTTGTCCTTAAAACTGATGTCAGAGGCAGGGAAAAATGGCAAGCGTAAGAACTGATCAAGTTTGACATTATCCAAATTGTGATTGCCAGACTATTAGATTAGGGCATCTCCAACATTGCAGCTCTGGTGGGGTGTTCAGGGTCTGCAGTGGTCAGTATCAATCAAAAAGAAGGAACAGTGTTAATCGACAACATGGACATGGCTCATTGATGCATATGGCCCATATGGTCTGATCTCACAGATGAGCTACTGAAACTCAGATTGCTGGAGATGTTAATGCTGAAGTAATAACACAGAATGCCTTACAGTTTGTCGTGTATGAGGAAGCAAAATGTGAACCAACACAGTGTTGTTCTATTCAAGTTCCCCACACCATGGGCACTAAAGCAGTTCATAGACCATGCTCAAGTGACTTTGTCATCATAGTAACATGATGGCAACCTATATATTTTTAAGGTTGTAGTTATTGGTTCAAGGTTATAGCTGCTGAAGATATTTATTTACAAAGGCAAGTGTTCCATAAATGATCAACTGCACCCCCTTCTCCCCACCACAAACCTCCCAAATCCAAAAATTCACTCATTCACACTATTAGATTATTAAAAGAAAAGAAATTTAGTATGTATTTATGCCCTGGATATGCATATAAAACTGTGCTTAATGCCTTGATTTACAATTTATTACCAAAGCCTCTAAGCTCTCAGCAGGTTTGGAAAGAAAAATTCTCAAAACAGCATCAGAAATCAGGATGCCTCTGATGTTAGGCCACTGTCATTTACTGCTGGAAACCCACAGAGACAAGTAGATCACTTCAATCAAATACTTCAGAGGGTTTATAAACGTGTATTTCCTAAATGCCCACCACTATCAGATCCGAGAAAAATGCTTGCTGAGTCCTGCACCTCAGAGAACTGAGGACTGCCTTTGATGCGTTGAAGGAAGGATATCTTTTAAGGCACAGCACAACCATTTATATTTTCCATTGCTTTTCTGTTAAGAATTTGGTGTGTGTGTGTGTGTGTAAGAGGAGAGTGAGAGAGAGAGAGTTGTGGGTGGGCAGAGCATTGCTTGCAGGTCAATTTACTTTTTTGTATTTCTCCATATTATTATTATGATTTTATTATTATTATTATTATTATTATTATTATTATTATTATTAATAATAATAATAATAATAATAATAATAATAATAAAAATATTAATATTTTTATTATTATTTTATGCTTAAACATTTAATTATTAAACATTTAATTAATAAAACATTTACCTATTCAGTCACAGTTGATCAGATTCATTTGGTAAAATATACTAGTTTATCAAAGGGCAAACACACACATTGTAATTATTATTATTTTTATTTTTTTGATAGTCCTCTACTGCATAAATGAATTTCAAACTGAAACTCTATTGTCTATTTATGCAAAGATGAAGCAATTAATATACTGTATATGTAAACTATTTAAACAAAAAACATACAATTAGATGCAAACGAGAATAACCAAGAGTCCTTGGAATTAAGTGAACATTGTGTGGAATTCTTCATTGATAGAAGCTAAATGCGAAGACATGGATTTCTGTTGTCATGTCACATAGCCTACACAGGTCACACTATATCTGGACACAAGAACTCGACATAATGAACCTTAGTCATTCATGTATTTTTCTTTAGAACCTAAATTAATAATAGTTCATGGAAACCCCCACAATTTCAAATGTACTACGCTTTTTCTGTGGCAATATACATATTTTTGTGCGTTTCGTTAACCATAAATCATTAACAATATAATTTACAAAATTTGTAACATAAAATCTAATGTAAATTAAGCTACATTTCCATATAAAAGCAAGCATAGATAAAAAAGCTTGGGGGTAAAACACTCCTGTTAAAGGAGGGAGGCTTGAAAGAAACTAGTCCGAGAGCATAATTAATTTATCCTTGCTGCTGATTGGCTGTTGCCCTGTAAGGTATCACTGGCATTCCCACACCATAACAGTTTACTGGTCCAGTTTTAATACCATGCATGAAATACTGTACATAGAGAGGTGACATTTTACAATCTAGCTATGCTTTCTTTTTTCCCCTTAGGGTATTAGTGGTGTTAGAAATGAATTTAATTTGCATGTGTTCTGGAAGAATAACACCCACAAATTCAAATTGAATATAACTGGACAATCATGACAAATAAGTTACTGTTCAAAGAACAGTTGAAATGTGTTCTGTGGTTCCACATATTAGCTAATTTTAAGGGAGTTCTGTCTGCATGTGTTTGAAGTTACCATTCACTCAGACACAGACTGAGTATACTGGGATTTTGAAAAGCTGCATAGTGTATAGGTAATATATGGCAAAACAGCATTGTGCTATTTTATGACAGCATTCATCCTTTTTTCAACAGGGAGTTGTCTTAATGTTTAAAACAACATAGAATAATGTCTTTTCGCCTCCAGACATTGCTTGAGCAGAAAAAAAATGTACACAATCTTTCATCTGTCTTCAAGATAAACAATTCAGTAAAATGAAATAGCTTAAATATCTATTCTGCCCTGCATGCAGACACACAGATTTTTTTTTCAGTCTTGTTATGAAGTGGAGTCAAAACTTCTTTGTGATACTGCAAATGCCGACACAGGGAACTAACTTGCTGACGAGGAAAGACTTTCGTCTTTCTTACATTCTCTGCCATTCTGTCATTTTCTTATATTCTCTGGCAGCTTTCTCTCTCAGTAGACATTCTGCAGAGGTACAGCTGAGTCCTAATATAATGACATCCTCTGGGAGTTGGAGATCTGTCCATAATGCTGGGCTGTGGGCTGTAATATGGGTTCACATTCTCATGTGTAACAGTAAGAAACTCTTGACATATTGCAGTGAGCTTTTTCCCCTCTGAAGCGCCGGTCATGATAAAACACTGACAGCAGTACTTAGATGAAGAAACGTTATTATGTGCAATTTTTGTTCCATCCCAGCTCCTTCATAATGAATAGCTGCCAAAAATCAGACATATCGTGACTGAACTGAGATGCCATCAATGGTGTAAGCAGAGCTCATAATGGATCTTAAAAGTATAAAAGTCTGTAAGCAACAGATATAACAGCTAATCCCATCAATGCCTTACCACCAGCAAAGACACACTTGGGGTGAAACATAGGATAAATCCAAGGTTCCATTGATTTAAGAGAATACATTCTGTTTGTTGTATTTATAATTTGTTGCAGTTGTAGTAATTAAATATATTTTAAATATAATATTAAATTAATATGGCCTCAAGGCATATCTAAGTATCCATATGATTTTACAAATGTTTTATTTGTTTTTATTATTATTTTATCTTTTTTAACCAAATATCTATCGTGTTTTTAACGACATATTCATCTGTGTTGACAGTCTGTTCAGGTTTGCTCTCATCCTCATTAATATCAGTCCATGTTGGTTTTGTCTATCGACAATCATCCAGAGTATCTAGAGTCCTATTGTAACATTCGGAGGGCTACGACCGACAAACGAGGTGGACACACTCACTGAGCTGTGAAACCAAGGATAATTCTTTAATAAAAACAAATGAGGGTAGTAAACAAACCAAACCTGAAAACAAACAACAGATAGTAAGCTAAACAGGAATATATCTAAACTAATATAAACACACAAGGATGCTAAACTAAACAAAACACATGGCAAGCTAACAGAACAGATAAACAGACAGACTAATGCAAACAAAAGATAATCAAACAAATGAAGAAATGCTAAACAGAACCAAGCAAAAACTAAAAGAACTAACCAGGACAATGGGTGAACAGACAGACAGAATGGAATTACACAGGAAGCAGGCCTAACAAACACAGGCCAACGGACAGGGCTTAACACAGACAGAGTTACTCTTCGACAGGCTGTGTAACATCCAGCAAACCAAGTTATGAGTAATAATCTCCACTGAGCTCCTCTCCAGCTCTCCTTTAATGAGCTCAGTTGGGGCTCGTTAGCAGCACAAGGACCAATCAGAAGGGGGGGCGTGTCTGGGGCCCTTCCAGGTGAGTTCAAAGTCCACCTCTAATTCTGGAGGCTGGCATGAATGGGGCACTCATGGAGAAGACAAAAGTTAGGGTACAAACCAAAGTAGTGCTGGTGAGAGATCCTCTTGCGGTGCAAGCTCGGGGTTTGAAGCAGATGTGAACAGATCTCCAGTGCTTGTGAATCAAGGACAGAAGCCTATTCCAGCGCTGGTGACTTGTGGCCAGCCCTGGTGACTCTAGCGCTAGCCTCTAGAATTAGCGTGAACAGGCAAACTAGGATGACAGGCCAACACAGACAGACTTGGACTGGCAGTCTGGTTTGAACAGTAGAAGCTACTAGCCATGCTAGTTCAGTCAGCTAGTCTATGTTGAACCTGAACCAGACTCCATGGAAACTGGACTGTACTCTCGGATGGAACCGGAGTTGACGGAAACAGGACCAGACCCCCGGACTGAACCAGAGCTGGCGGAAACTGAACCGGATCCTGGGCATCAAAACCAAAGCAGTCAGAGAATGAACCAGAGCCTCTTCCATTCAATAACGATATGTCTGATTTTGGGTTTCGATGGAAATTTCTGGATGAACCTAAAATTCATCCTAACCTTTACAGGTGAACTTAATCTGACCTTCTCTAAACTTTTTAGGCACATGTCCAACTGTTCTTCAAACATGATTTTGTCAGATGAAAGTGGCCACTGAGCTTAAAGTGTCACAGAGTGTCATCAGCAAGTTACAACAGAGATACAGAGAGACTGGAAAAGTCACAGAAATTTGGACGTCCTTTGGACACATCCCATACTTATGACCACTTCATTGTGAACAGTGTTCAGCGGAACCAGATGATGAATGCCACAAAACTCATAGCACACTTAAGGCACCAAATTGTTACATCAGACCATTCAAAACCCTTTACATCAGTGTAGTCTGCATGTAAGATGACCTGCAAGGGTACCTGACCACACCACCAGGCACAGGTCATCGTCTTGCATGGGCTAGAGAGCATTTACCCTGGATGCGGGAACAGTGGGCCTCAGTGCTGTTCACTGATAAAAGTCGATTCACGCAGAAATGATGCCCGCCAATGATGTTGAAGATTTCAAGGAGAGCACTATGCATCAGTAAATGTTGCCTTTGGTGGTGGTGGTGTTACAGTGGTCAAATGTGACTGACACTGACATTTTTGTTGGGATGTAACCACCACTGTTGTTAACATTTAAGTAAATTGTTTGAGATGTGGAAATCAGCATTGCATGCTTCTACCCAAATGCCCTATTTTAATGGTATAATATCAGTGTAGCATGAACTTTTTTTCATGTTTTCTATAGATTTCCATCGAAAGTATCAATAATTTATCCAAAGTATTTAGTCAGCCACCGCCAGCTCCTACTTAGAAAGATGAGAGAGGTCTGTAATTTATTTTCATCATAGGTACACTTTAGCTATGAAAGACAAAATGAGGGAAAAAATACATGAAATTACATTGTAGGATTTTTAAAGAATTTATTTGTAAATTATGATGGCAAATAGGCAGTTGGTCAGTAACAAACAAGCATGATTTCTGGCTATCACAGACCTGTTACTTCTTCTTCAATAAGCCCTTCTGTCCTCCACTATTTACCTGTATTAATGGCACCTGTTTGACCTCGTTATCTGTAGAAAAGACACCTGTCCACAGCCTCAAACAGTCAGACTCCAAACTCAACCATGGCCAAGATCAAAGAGCTGTCGAAGGACACCAGGAAGAATATTGTAGACCTGCACCCAGCTGGGAGAAGTGAATATACAATAGGCAAGCAGGTTGGTGTGAACTGTGGGAGCAATTGTAAGAAAATGTAAGACATTCAACACCATTGATAATCTCCTTCGATCTGGGGCTCCATGCAAGATCTCATCCTGTGATCAAAATGATCATGAGAAAAACCCAGAACTACATGGAGGGACCTGATGAATGACCTGCATAATGCTGGGACCAAAGTAACAAAGGCTACCATCAGTAACACACTATGCAGTGAGCGACTCAAATCCTGCAGTGCCAGCCATGTCCCCCTGCTTAAGCCAGTTCATATCCAGCCCCGTCTGAATTTTGACTGAGAGCATATGGATGATCCAGAAGAAAATATCATGTGGTCATATAAAACCAAAATAGAACTTTTTGGTAAAAAGTCATCGTTTGGAGGAAGAAGAATGCTATGAAGAACACCATACCTACTGTGATGCATGGGGGAGGAAACATCATGCTTTGGGGCCGTTTTTTGCAAAAGGGACAGGACGACTGATCCATGGTAAGGGAAGAAGGAACAGGGCCATGTGTCATTAGATTTTAACCCAAAACCTCCTTCCATCAGTGAGAGCATTGAAGATGGAACGTGGCTGGGTTTTCCAGCATGACAATGATCCCAAACACATCTCTTGGGGCAATGAAGGAGTTTCTAAAAAGGCTCTGTAAAAAGCATTTCAAGGTCCTGGAGTGGCCTAGCCCATCTCCAGACCTTAACCAAATAGAAAATGGAGGGAGGGAGTTGAAAGTCTGTGTTGCCAAGTGACAGTCCCAAAACATCACTGCTCTAGAGGAGATCTGCATGGAGAAATTAGTCAAAATACCAGCTACAGTATGTGAAAAGACATTCAGGAAACGTTTGACCAATGTCATTGCCAACAAAGGTTATGTTACAAAGTATTGAGTTGAACTTTTGTTATTGACCAAATACTTATTTTCCACCA
>JAYDZG010000010.1:11990224-12000706 GCA_034509265.1 Microcambeva bendego
TTTGACCTCGTTATCTGTATAAAAGACACCTGTCCACAGCCTCAAACAGTCAGACTCCAAACTCAACCATGGCCAAGGTCAAAGAGCTGTCGAAGGACACCAGGAAGAAAATTGTAGACCTGCACCAGGCTGGGAATCTTCATTAGGCAAGGAGGTTGGTGTGAATAAATCAACTCTGGGAGCAATTGTGAGAAAATGGAAGACATACAAGACCATTGATAATATCCTTCGATCTGGGGCCCCACGCAAGATCTCATCCCATGGGGTCAAAATGATCATGAGAATGGGAGAGCATTCATGAGCAAAAATCCCAGAACTACATGGAGGGACCTGATGAATGACCTGCAGAGACCTGGGACCAAAGTAACAAAGGCTACCATCAGTAACACACCACACCGTGAGTGACTCAAATTCGGCAGTGCCAGTACAATGATCCCAAACACATGGCTCGGTCAACAAAGAAGTGTCTCCATAAAGCATTTCAAGGTCCTGGAGTGGTGCCCAGTGAAAGCCCCAAAACATCACTGCTGAGGAGATCTGCATGGAGGAATGGGTCAAAATACCAGCTACAGTGTGTGCAAACCTGGTGAAGACTTACAGGAAATGTTTGACCTCTGTTATTGCCAACAAAGGTTATGTTACATAGTATTGAGTTATTGACCAAATTCTTATTTTCCACCATAATTTACAGATAATTTCTAAATGTCCTGGATTTTTTTTCCTAGTTTTGTCTCTCATAGTTGAAGTGTACCTATGATGAAAATTACAGACCTCTCTCATCTTTCTAAGTAGGAGAACTTGCACAATCAGTGGTGACTAAATATTTTTTGCCTCCACTTTATCCAGAAAGTATTCACAGTGCTTCAGTTTTTCCACATTATGATACATTACAGCCTTACTACAAAATTGATTACATTCATTTCTCCCCTCACAACTCTACACACAATACCCTATAATGACAAAGTGAAAATAGATAGTTTGAAATTTTTGCAAATTTATTAAAAAAAAACGTTTCCGATTGGCATTCAGGCCAAAGAGTTTAATAAGTTTGTTTCTCATGTTCTCTTTAGGGGCATTTTGGAAAACTCCAAGTGGACTGGCTATTGCCTTTTGCCTGGCCACTCTACCATACAGGCCTAATTGGTGGAGTGCAGCTGAAATGGTTTTCCTTCTGGAAGCTCTGTTAGAGTGACCCTTGAGTTCCTGCTCACCTCCCTAAATAAGGCCCTTCTACTCCAATCACTCATATTGGCTGGGCGGCTCTATGAAGAGTCCTGGTGGTTTCAAACTTCTTCCATTTTTGGATGGAGGCCACTGTGTTCATTTGGACATTCAATGCTGCAGAAATCTTTCTGTACCCTCACCAGATCTGTGCCTCGATTAAATCCTGTCTCGGAGGTCTACAGACAATTCTTAGGAATTCATGGCTTGGTTTGTGCTCCAAAATATGCAGTCAACTATGGGACCTTATGTAGACAGGTGTCTGTCTTACCAAATCATGTACAATCAGCTGTATTTTCCACAGGTGGACTACAATCAAGTTGTTAAACAACTTTTTACATTTTCAGCATTTAGCAGACGCCTTTATCCAAAGCGACTTACATTAGTTACGATATTAGCTTTGTCCTCTGACTTTTGTGTACTTCACCATGATCTGATCAACAACTGAATTTGATTATTTTGTTGTTCACTTTTGCACTTTCATGATGGGCCAGAAAATGTTTTATCCTTTACCGACCTACATTAGGCAATAGGAAGTGTAAAACACATCTGAGCGACATCCTACAAGATCTATATACAATTAGGCCATTGATTGTTTTAATAATTTTATACAGTATACAGCCTGAGCAATGAGGGTTAAGGGTCTTGCTCAAGGGTCCAACAGCAGCAACCTGGCAGTTCATGTAGTTTGAACCAATGACCTTCGGATTACTAGTCCTGTACCCTAACTTCCAGGCTATGGCTGGCCTGGATTCATCTGAGCTCCATTTTGAATGTCATGGCAAAAATGTCGCACCATCTGAAAGAGTTTTAGCCAAAATGGACTTAATAGAAGACATCCAACACTAAGCTTCTGGGAGAAACAGAAAGTAACATTCGCTATATGTTTACAGAAGCAACAATGAAGCAACAATTGCCAGATTATCAAACATACTGTAGAGGTTAACATTATTGGCATCCTTAATTGTTTAGTATAAATGCATTTCTTAAAATAATTGGCTATCTAGCAACTATGTGTTATTACAATACTATAATTTATTGTACAAACTGAATGTACAAGTTTTCCTGTCAATAAATATGCAGTTATAAAGAAAATAACAAAGAAACTGTGTAAACTGTGATCCAGAGCTTATATCATCTTATGCTTCCACTCTACTGCAATTCTCTCAAGCAAATGGATGTTTGCAGGGTTCATCTCTAGTTCTCTCCAAAGAGTTTCATTTGAGATCAGGACTCATGCAGGCCAGTTCGAGGAAGTATTTTTTTTAACTTCTTGTGTATTTTTGGATGTATGTTGGGTCATTATCATACTAAAGGATCCTTTTTATTTGACTGAATCTTACTCTACAAACACAGTTTGTCACACATTTAAGGCAGACCTTAAGTCCCAGAGGAAGCGAAGCACCATTTTGGATGTTGTTTCACTGTGGGTAGAATGCTTTTTCTACCGGTATCAGTTTGTGTTTCACAGCTAGGAATCCTTGATAGCAGTCAAGGTGGGTACATTGATCCATCAAGAGGCATCTAGTAAGATGGCATAGGTGAAAAGGATTTCACTAAGAGCTGTCACAGGTCAGAGGAGGTGGGCACATAAATCAGTGTCCTGCCATAGCATTTGAAGACCACGCCCACATAGTTTGGTCATCCCTCCTTAGCAAAAACATGTCTGCTGCAGGGTCTGCCAATTATGCCCTCTAGATGGTGACCAGTGGTTGTGACGAGTCTTTGTACTGATGTGCCAGCAAAATATCAAACTTGTTCCCCTGGCTGTTTTTTATGCCTTTTTTCATCTCAGGGAATCTTCTGCCCTTTGCGCTTAGAGACTTTTTCTGTTTAATGTGCAGCATATTGTACAGGTGAAAACCTAAAACATACACTTCAGATGTCTTTTGCTCAGCTTGAATCTTTTTTGGACATTTAATTGGGTGTATACTTGGATGTATAATTTGCCACATTTCTGAGCATTCTCTCATCGAATTCCATATTTCCACCACACTCTGGAAGGTAGACTGTTTATTGAATAACAATTGTCTACCAATTTGGAGATAGTCTTGTACTCTTTAGACTGCTTGATAGCATTTTGGTCTGCTCAGGTAGCTCTCTTGTGTTAGCAATTGTGACTAAGGATCAGGGAATAAAACTAGCATTTTAAGCATCAAAGCAACATTCATCAGCTAATTAAAGTCATGTGAGCACAGACTAGGTGGAGACAGGTGAGTCTAATCTCTCATTAAGCACAGATTAGTCTTATTTTGTGAACAATTGGTGCAATTAATCGCTTCCTTTTTCCCAGGTAAAATATGAAGTACTTTATTTAATTGAACCCAGTTTTGGGCAATAACACGAAAGTTGCTGTGTGCCCTTATGCCCAATTGCACTGAAAACTTGGGAGGAGCAGTTTGCAAGCTGGAGTGTATACACCTTACTTTTATTTATTGATAGTAGTTTTCTTTTCAATGAAATACTACCAGGCTGTAGTTAGAGAAAAAAAGTAGAAACAAGCTGAAAGTGCATGAAATTTTAGAAGGTCATTTTTTTATCTAGCAGATCAACACGTGCAGATTTTGGAATGTAACTAATGATACCTTAAGAGTAGATAACTAATGAACATGATAGCATGCTTAAAATGTAAATGTGGGGTCAGTACAGAGCTATAAAATGTCAGAAATGAATGAAGCATGTTTAAAAAATATTCTGGTCTAGCCTGCCCTGAGAGAGCAAATGTTACAATTAATTCACACCAGCTTTGACTGGCACAGACATTCTTGATGAAATCTTGTGACCCTTGCTCATCTTGGAGGAAGGCTGTCATGATCACAAATGAATATAACAAAGTTATTAGAATCCATTAGAACCATGTCTACCTGACATTCCTCTCTGATAGGTATATTTTCAATTATGTTAATAAGATTAACTTGTTGCGACAAAGTTATTACAACAGACAGACATTTGAATAAACTGTCAGCCCATCATAATTGGAACTGCATTTTAATTTCTTCAAGGAATTAAACAGGACAGGAGTTAAATTAACCATCCTATAAAAATGCATATTAGTGACAATTATTATTGATTAATTTTGGATTTCTGGACACTCAGTAGTTCAGCTTACAGTTGCAATTCTAGTGAAATCTTATGAAATCTAATACCTTAATATAGTTGTATAAAGAAGAGGACACAGACAATCCTTATTTTAACTCTTTATTAAAAACAGATACTTTACGCTGTTTTCACACAAGACCAGGGTGTAAGATACAAACGCAAGTTTAATGAAATAACAGTAAACAAGTTCAGGCAAACAAACAGTTAAGGGATAATCCAAACAGATCAAGGTTGAGACAGAAGAGAGATCAATTAACCAGTAGGACAAGAGAGACAATAACTCTTCAAATTGCAGGTTGAGAAACAAACAAGACGTCGCACCTAAGCACATGTGAGCCGTTCCTTTACACTGTGCTAACGCTGATTGCGCACAGGTGTGCGCTAATATTGTGGTGAGAGCAACCTCCTGTGGTGTTGAGGCGTAGCACCAGGGTCGTTGGTGACAGCTGTACACTGACCATATATGTGAATTAATTTGACAAGGGCTAAATTGTGTTGAATGCTAATTAGCTTCAACAACCTGCAGGTGCCTCTCTGCTTAATTGGTCACATTTCAGCAGCAGTTTGCTGCAGTTTTGAATCAAACTTAATGTCATCAACACTCCTTTCACCATTTGTCAGGGAAAGTTGAGTATTGCTGGGCCCATCCAGAGGGGTCAGTAGAGTACGGCTAGGAGGCCAGAGGTACTTCAATTTTCTTTTCAATTTTCTTTTTCAAGTCCTTACATTTTTAAGCTGTGTTTTTATCAGCATTATATCAGCACTGTCATCACCCATTATCACCTGCATCCTGCTCTCAGTGTGGGTGGTGTGAGTGGACCCTTTAGTGCTGGGTTATTGTCCAGGTCTCTTCCACGGGAGTACTGAGTTAAAAACCCGCACTTGCTAAGTGTTGGTCAAGCCTTAATGGTTTCCTTTTGTTACAGTTTCGAAGCAGGCTGAATCCTCTGCAGCATGGCGCCCTAAACCTGCAGCCGGTGTGCGTGACGCCTGCAAACCCTTTTCTCCACACCTTTTCTTGGGATTTTATAATTCCTCTTCAGTTCAGTGGTAGCCATGTAGCCATTCTTGTGTCCTCTGTTTCCAAAAATAACAGCTTTAGTTTTAGGACAGGTATACTGGAACCAATAATAAAATTATATTTTTGACAAAAAGGCATGTACATATACACAATGTTGTACTATAATTATTGTGTGTTAATATAAATATATGAAAAATAAAATTCAGTTCAGCACAATTTTCTTCAATTAACTTTGTGGCATGTTTTAGATTGTGGGAGGAAAACAGAGCACCATGCCCCCCATAGTCTAATCAAATCAAATTAATTTAGGCAAATTAGTTTTCGGAGTAAGGCCCAATTTTAGTTTTTTGTCATTCAGTTTTTTATTCTTACATAAAAATTCATTCATTTTAAATTATCAGAGATCCTTTTCCATTATCGACATTAAAAAACTAATTTACTATTTACAGTGTATCACAAGAGTGAGTACACCCCTCACATTTCTGCAGATATTTAAGTGTATCTTTTCATGGGGCAATACTGAAATGAAAAGTAGCCTGAGTGCTGCTTATATAACAGTGTAAATGTATTATTCCTTCAAAATAACTCAATATACAACCCTTAATGTCTAAACCACCAGCAACAAAAGTGAGTGTCCCATGAAAAGATATACTT
Organism: Microcambeva bendego; assembly: GCA_034509265.1. Lineage (NCBI taxonomy): Eukaryota > Metazoa > Chordata > Actinopteri > Siluriformes > Trichomycteridae > Microcambeva > Microcambeva bendego. The sequence goes on from JAYDZG010000010.1 coordinate 11,996,220, forward strand.
CAATATCTGCAGAATATCTGCAGGGGTGTACTCACTTTTGTGATACTCACTTTTGATGCCAAGTGCCATGTGTTATGCCTCTTTTCCCTGTGATTTATTAACACTGAGAGCAGCCGTGCCAAATGCATTTTGAAGCACTCCTGCACCAAGATCTGACTATCCTATTTCTATTTATCTTGTGCTTTATTTGTTGTCACTTGTGATCAGCACTTCCATGCTTAGCTTTGTGGCTGGCAAAGAAGGCTGCACTTCCACTTGCACTTCAGCTGCCTGTTGTTCTTCTCTGAAGTCCTTTGACTAGCGGTGAGAGGAATCATAAATATGCAAAGGCAAAAGGGGAAGTATAGCCTCCAAGCCTAATAATAAAAAAGCATTAGGCTCTTTTAATTAAATTTACTATTCTGCGTGCCCATTGTGTGAGACGTTAGGGCAATATCATATTCTTCATTAGTGGGATAGGCTTTAGATGCAGCACCTTCTCAGTGCTATTTGCAGAATTTAGTTATTTATGAAAAATATGTCATCAAAGGCAGGGTAAGTAAATTCCAAACTCCTCAATGACTTGATTTAAATGCATTAAATATTGAATAACACTGCTGTTTATGCTCTACACAGGTGATCCTTAATCCTTTAGAATGGCTATAGGACAGCCAGCATCTTGTATGCCCTGATTAACCGATAAATTACAGCAGTGAACTTACCTTTGGAAGGCATTAATCATTTGAGAAAGCGTAAACATTTCATTCAGCTCAATTAAGACTGCTGTATTTTACATTTCATTTTCCAAAGAAAAGAGCCCTGACCTGTGTTGAACGCATTGGCTGGAGAAATCAACATGTGTAACTCGACATCCCCTAAATCAAAAACTCGACAACCTTCGATGAGAAATCTGTATCATTACACTCATTGTATCCCTTGAACTCAGCATGCAAACAAGAACTTGTTGACTTAACTATCTGTAATGGCACATTTTGTAATTTGACTAGTGTGTCAATGGCATGGACCACGTCTCCTCGAATGTAAATGTACCCTAACTGAACACACTTAGACATAATAGTGTTCAAAGATCTCTGTACTTAGGTATACAGTGAACCGCTGCAAATCTTTTTTTTCTGGTTTTATTGTGGCAAAATATCATTTTTGATGCATTTAACGCTTAACTATTTAGAACTATGTAATTTACTAATTTTGTATTACAAACATAGTATCTGTTAACTGTACCATACTTACACCAAATAAAATGTGATTGAATGTAAGACAGTATATAGATATAAGTGTAAAATCAGTGATACGAGCCGGTCTGGGGTAAGTGATGCAATAACGTAAAAGAAAACATTATTATAAACAGGCTGAAAGGAAAACCAATTTATCAGGTGCTGGTATTTCAGAGAAGATTCAGTTTTACCTTTAACAAAACTGATTTATTAACAGAAGAATATGTTTGCATGAACCCAGACCTTGAGACTCAGGACATGCCTCTTAATACTAAACATTATTTCAAGTGTCCCTATAAAATGAGCTTTCTTTGTACAGTTTCTCCGGCCTCAGCCCCTGAATCAGCCATGCTGATAGGTTAAGACAGCTGCCATTCTATAATCACTGTGCAGGGTTCACAAACCTACAAGCCGAACACTTGTCTATTCACTGATTCTAGGTGTTTCAACTAGGTATTTATATATATTTTTTTTACAACATCACAAAAGTTGTGGATTTACTGTAATGAAACAACATATAAGTTAAGGTATTACTGCTTCTCATCTGAATGCACCCTAACTGAACTCACTAAGAAATACAGTATCCCACATGTCACAAACCCGGGGCGTGAGTGACTAAACTAAACAAGGGAAAGGTCAGACACAAATGCAGAGATGTAAAATTACTTATAATATATTTATTAATAAACAGACTAAAAAAAGAACTAAACGTCAACAAAACCAAAGCTTTAGCCGCAGCTGAAAATTGAGTTTATAAACCGACTCTAACATAAGATTAACCATACGCATAAAGGGAACAGCAAGCAAGGAACATTACACAAATAACAATGAACAAAGTACAAAACCAAAGATTAAAGAACAGCAAGCCAGGAACAAAAAACAAACTCAAAGCACAACAGTACCCATAAAAAGTTCCTTGATTTTTACCGAAGACGTTCAAACCATCTCAGCCTTGGTCCCGCTCAATTGCAGGGCCGGCTCTTAGGTGTCTTCACACCTACAGGATCTAATCAAACCCAGCACTGTACCACGCAACCTCAGAGCCACCAGTCCGGCCCGACTTGATCCTCCACCCAGGACTTAAGGAAGCCAAGCATCAAGTCTGTCTGTACTTGCAGCGAAGTGGTAAAACGAGCTTCCCTTGACTGTCCGAACCTCTGAGTCTCTTAAGCAAAAACTAATTATTTTAAAAGGGAGGGGGAGGGGGTTGACAGGGTTCAGCAGAGTTTGTATTTTTGAACTGTTGTTGACTTTAACTAGAGTATGGTAATACCTAGTATGAAGCATTTCTATAAGTTGCTAAATGCTTAAAATGTAAATGTAATTGATTTGGCTCAGTTTTTATGCAGGATGCCCTTCCTGTCACAACCCTCCTATTTATCTGGGCTTGGAACTGGAATCACGATGCACTGGTTTGTGCATCCCAGTGGTTAGGTACCTACTGGGCAATTTAGTGTCTCCAATTAACTTGGTTCCGGTTTCCTCCCACCGTTCAAAGACATGCTACCAGATTGATTGGAGACACTGAATTGTCCTGTAGGTACCTGCGATGGACTGGCGCCCCATCAGGGTGTTACCATGTGCCTTGCGCCCGTTGAAGAGCTGGGATAAGCTCCAGCACCCCTCCCCGACCCTAATTAGGATAAGGGGTTAAAGAAAATGGACTGAACTGAACATTTGACATTTATATTGATGTGCATTAATAGAGTCAGAGAGTTTTTTTTGTGCGTATTGAATCGTTTATAGTCTTTGTCAAGTGTCATATGCACCAATTTTTCCAAACATTTTCCAAAAACTTAGCAATAGATTGTCGATGCTGTAAATTTTGAATATTGAGCATTGGTTAAGGTGGTTAGCGTGGGTCACAGGTAGAAACCAGTATTAGAGGTCAGTCTGTTTTGTGAGCTACTGGGTAGTGGGAAAATGTGACTTGCTCTGTTATAATCAACTGCACATTATCAGAACTATAGAATAAACAAAAAAATTATGTAGTCAGGGAGACTGTGATGACCTTATGTTCCTGGGTGAGGTCTCAAGAGAGATGAGAGAGAGGCAGCAGCTCCGGCGCCTGTCAGGGTAGGGCACATTTCTGTCTTCTATTCAAATAAAAGATCCGGAGGGGAAAAGGGCCCACAAAGATTTTAGAGATAGTGATTTTCCTGTCTGTCTCCGTCTTACGGCTGGTTGTGAAATATAAAACCTCTGGACTTGAAGGCTCAGAACACAGCTGGATTTGGCACATCTCACATTGAGCTTAGGTCAGATACAGAGAACCATGGAGCGGTACACGTTCATGCTCTCACTCTTTAGCTTGTTCTTCATGTACCTGAGACTTACAGGTAAAACACTTTCTTTAGATTTCTTCTGTGTATTGTGTATTTTATTTAGGTAAGAAGTAATGTTTGATTTTTTTAATGAATGATCAAATTTAATAGTCAGCTCAGGTTGAAACTTGTTCATCAGCTCAAAAATATCTGATCATTTTATGACAAATTTACAAGCATTTAGGGACATTTCTTGTATTTAAAGCTGACTTAAAAATTAAATCAAAAGAAATATAGTCCCTATTTTAAATGTGTAGAAAAATAAAATTAAATGGGAGTAACCACAACCAGAAATCAAAATGTATATGCAGTGCATAATGTGCTTTAAAATCCAGCTTGTTATACTGTATATTTTGTCACTGTTTTACTACACAGGAAGAAATATTGGCTGCAGAGGAAGTCTCTGCTATTGACCCTTTTCCTGGTCCATTGAATCTATATTTAGTCCCTTTGAGCTAATTTTGGTTCAACAGCATCCTTAAAACATGTACATAAAATAACCGATATTACTACACACTGATATAATCTTATTATTTAATATTTTATGTACTTACAAAGGTTCCAGATATTGACTCCCACTACCATTTTAAATGATTTTTCTGTAATGAACTTGCTTTTCATTACTACTCTCTAGAGGTCAGGAAGGTCACTGCAGCACACCATAGTGAAGCTATGTTTAATACAAACTAGCGTTAAGAGTAAATTTGTTTGGATGTAAAATGTGAGAATTATTAATTGTTGGTGAGGGTATTTTGTTTGTTCCAGTCTTTCTAACTCAAATCTACAATGGAATAATTATTGAAATTGCAAGACAGTAAAAACTTTCCTCTATGTGTGTGTAATCCTTAGGTAATATTTTTTTTCTTTACAGATGCTAAACCTGAAATAATTGTCAGTGATGTGGATATCCAAGTTGGGAATGATCAGTTACTATTGTGTAAAGGTAAGT
>JAYDZG010000010.1:12042089-12052563 GCA_034509265.1 Microcambeva bendego
GGAGGAACGTTGTTTCATTTCACTGTGTACTGAACACTGTATATGGTTGAAATGACAATAAAAACCACTTGACTTGACTTGACTTGATTTCCTTGTGCACAATTTTGCTAAAAACAAAATTTACCATACACAAATGTAGCAGGTCGGTGGTGCAGTATCTTAAGATATCAAACCAATTAAATTAGTGGTTGGTGTGATTTGCATTCACCACACCTTCATTTTATGGGTTGTTTCCCATCTTAGCCTCTAATGAGTTCTTATTGTACACGCCTTAGCACTGCCTGGTCTCCATCTAAGAATGCTAGTGATCCAGGGCTTGTTGGGGAAACAGTGCACAGTGTTTCTAAGAACAACATTGCCCAGACAAATATTTCACTAGTCAGTGGTGCAGTTCAGTGCATTTTCTTAAAACATCTTATCCTAATTATGGTTTGGTAGGGGTGTTGGGGCCTATCCCAGCTCTTCAATGGACACAAGGCTCAGTGTTTAAAGATATTAAACCAATTAAATAGGTGGTTTTGAGGGTTATTTGTGTACCCCTTTTTGTAGCCTGTAATGATATTAATGTTCTCCCAGACTACTCGCATAGCATTTAGCAGTAGTTTCAGCCAGACATTGCGTTCCACCTGTACAGGCTTCAGCTCTGCCTAGTTTCCATCTTGGACTGCTTATTGATAAACTCTTTGGTTTTGCTTGTGATCCAGGACTTGTTGCTGGGGAAACTGTTAGTAGTATTGCTGACAACAACATTATCCATAAAGAAATGCAGGGAGTCAGTGGTGAAATGGTGTCGATTTATTTACTGCATGGAGGTCCACTGACTCGAAACAGTCCTTAAGAACCTCTTAACCCTAAATAGATTTCTACCTAAAGGAACGTGTGGTTATTGGTTGACTTTCTATTCATGGTTTATATTTGGGCTCAGGAAAGACAAGAATGTGATAAGATTTGAATTCAGGAGTCTTATTTTTCGGGTGAGATAATTCACCAAATGAAAGAAAGTAAAGAAAATAGAGTCTAATGTTGTATTATTCACGTCACCATAAACATATCTAGGAGCTGTGTTTGTTTCTTCCAGAAGTGAAATAGATGATGTCACACACAGCTTGTACTCAGGGAGGGCAAATAAACTCTCTGAGCATTTAATTTGGTTGGAGACCCACCACTAACAGCTCAATATTCCTTATTCAATATCCCACATTTCCCCTGCAGAAAATGTCTTTATCAGTCATGATATCATGTTTTTATGTGATGGGTTGCACCATCTGATGTTAATGAAGTGTGCAGGTCCTCCATCTTTGCATGGTTCACTGTTACTATAGTGAATCCTGCAACATCAACATTAGCATCTGGGATGTCTCAAACTGAAATAACTTTAAAATGTGAATTGTTTGGATTTCAATGACATGTCCTCCAAAGCATCTTGTCATCCAAGTTATGGGGGTTTATCTGCAATTTTTGGAACCATGGGAATGATTTTGGCTGCTCCCATTGGGGGTCGCCACACATATCGTGGTCCACATTATTGATTGACTGGCTCAAAGTTGTAATATAGTCACCATCTTGAGTTGAATGCTTGTTTATCTGCAGCTATATTTAAAACCTTAGTCAAAACCATCTTTTCCATCTGTTTTTTGGGTGACCTAGAACTGTCCCACATGTATAGTATTTCCATGTTTGTAAATAAGTATTCATATTTGTCTTTTTCCTTCAGTTACATGTTATTTGTTGGACAGTGCCCTTGGGTCAAGTGTAAAGTGCTTTTATGTCTTCTTCTTCTTCTTCTTCTTCTTCTTCTTCTTCTTCTTCTTCTTATTATTATTATTGTTGTTGTTGTTGTTGTTGTTGTTGTTGTTAGAAAGCCAATAGTGATAAACTATGCACAATCATTAAATACATTAAGAGATTTCCAATGTTTTATTTAATCAATGAAGAGTTTGTCAACTCTCACCAGTTCAATAGGAATGTTTCACAATGCAAGATTACCAAACCTTGGGGATTTAATAATATTATAAGTCCATAATAATGCATTTTTTTGGAAGACATGAAAATAGACTAGGTGTTAATTGATGCATTGAGTCTTGGGTGGAAGAGCTTTTTAGTGCACTGTAGAACGATTTCTTCACTAGGATTTTAGTGCACTGAAAGAAAGAGAATGAAAAAGTATGGATATACTTGGCATGACTTCTTCAGTGTTATAAAAGGGTGTGAGCTGATTATTCATGGGTGTGATAGATTGATGGGAAGGGCATTACCACACATCATGAAATCCTGGGAAATAGCTCTGCCGAATAAGATATATCCATAAATCTTCACATAGTTCTGTCAGGCCCCTCAAATCAATGCGGATTCATGTGGAACAAGTATTTGAAGTGAAAATGACAAAATATTTCTTCCCAAGTAATGTCAAAGCAGAAAACCATGATCTTCAGTGAAATGTAAAATCTATGCACACTGTGTTTAATAAACACAGTCAGTCTTTGCCTCTACATAACACTAAAATACTTTTATTGCTGTGGTCAAGAAATAGTGGGTATTTCTTAGATGTGCTTGCTGCATTGTCCTTTAGACAATGCCCTTTACAACCAAAGGTTCAATATTCTACATCTATACAGATCTGCTGGGCTATGCATTATCTTCCTTACTTACACTTCCAATCATTGTAAGCAAACTGTCTTTAAAGATTATTACGTAAACAGTCAGAACTGTAAACATAATGTTCAATATATGAATCTGACTCGTTATAGCTGATAACAAAAGGTTTGCCAACTAAACCTGTAATGAGATGGTTTATGTGATACTATATGAACAAAATTGGGAACAAGGATTGGGACACCAGTCTATAATCTGTTAAATTAATCTGTTACAGCCACAATTGCTAACAGGTGTAATAAATCAATTGTGTAAATGGGATTACTCCATGGCTGTGCACATGTGCACAAAGCTAGGCTTTTAAAGACATGACAAAAATAATTATTTAATTGGCCTTCACAGAAAATCTATGAAATCTGGAACATCACTACCCAGACAAAAACACATGCTCTTTTGACTGAGCGAACCACCGCAACTTTATGGTTCAATGTTGGCAGCAAAATTTCCCATACCTAATTCATATCACAAAATGTGCTTGCATAAATGACAGTACATACTTATGGAGGTGACATCAGTACAGTGTCACAAGCTGATCTGTGGTAAGTGGTGTAATAATTTAATAAAGATCGCTGAATGTTATTTCTCAATTTTACCTTTAACAAACTGCTTTATTATAAAAAAAAAAACAAAAAAAAAAACAATGTTTGCATGAACACAACACAGAGCTTTTACCAGAGCCGGTAATATTCCAACAACACACTGAAATTAATTAGAGGAGGCTAAAAAAGTGCACTTAAACCAAACTGCAGCCAGTAAACAAAGGGGACGTGAGCTTTGGAGTAAACAAACCTCTACAGTTTCTAAGCCTTAACACCTGCCTCTGCTTCCAGATCAGCTGCGCTTATTGGTTGCCGCTCCTTAATCTGACAGAGTGACAGAGGGAGAGCACTAAACACGCACACACAGCTGTAGAGACCCAGCACAAATAATCAAAACAATAAAAATCATAATATGGCACAGTGACGTAACAACAATATTTAAGCACTGCTTTACATTCTTTTAGGGATATTGTGTTTTGGTGGCATATTTGTGGTTTAGGTTGTTAATAGTCCTGTTGGAATTTTAACCTCCGTCCCAGTCTCAAATCACTGACAGACTATCCCTGTGTTTATCACCATATATCTTCCCGTCAACTCGGACCACTTTCCCAGTCCCTGCTGTTGAAAAACATCCCCACCGCATGACCACCATGTTTTACTGTGGGGATGGTGTTTTGGGGTGATGAGATGTGTTGGTTTTGCGCCAGACATAGCATTTTCCTTGGTAGCCAAAAAGTTCAATTTTGGTTTCATCTGACCACAGCACCTTTCTTCATACATTTTGGGAGTCTCCCAAATGGCTTTTGGCAAACTCAAAATGAGCCTTCCTATTTTGGTCTGTAAGCTTTTTTCTGGCCACGCTTCCATAAAGCCCAGCTCTATGGAGTGTACGGCTTATTGTGGTTATCTGGACAGATACTCTAGTCTCTTCTTGGGAACGCTGCCTTTCTGATTAATGCCCTCCTTGCCCGGTCTGAGAGTTTTGGTAGGCTGCCCTCTCTTGGCAGGTTTGTTGTGGTACCATGTTCTTTCCATTTGATGATAATGGATTTGATTGGGCTCCGGGGGATCATCAGAGATTTGGATATTTTTTTATAACCCAACGCTGACATGTACTTCTCTACAACTTTGTCTCTGACTTGTTTGGAGATTTCCTTCATGGTGTTTTTTGGTTAGTGGTGCCTCTTGCTTAATGTTGTTGCAGCCTCTGGGGTCTTTCAGAAAGGTGTGTATATACTGACAGATCATGTGACACTTAGATTGGATTTCATTTCACTAAGCATGTGACTTCTGAGTGTAATTGGTCGCACCAGAACTTTTAAGGGCTTCATAGCAAAGGGGGTGAATAAATATGCACATAACATTTTTCAGTTTTTATTTCCACATTTTTATATAAATATATTCTCATTTCACTTCACCAACTTAGACTATTTTGTGCATCTGCACCACATACAATTCAGATTAAAAAACATTTAAGCACAGGTTGCAATGGGACAATATTGGTAAAAAGCCAAGGGAGGTGAATACATTTGCAAGGCACTGTATATACTTTTTTCATGATTCAAGGCTGCTCTTGAAACATGCCCCCTGCAAAAGTAATGGGTTTACTGTATAGCTGATTTATTTATTTTTATTTTAAAAAGTTCATATTGTTTTAGAAAGGTTTGTCTAACAAGCTCATGGTCAGGTGTCCAAATACATTTGGTCATATAGTGTATAACCTTAGACAGAGGCTTAGTCTGCAAATTAACTTGTGACTATGGTTCAATAATTAATGTGCAAAATCCATGTTTCAACTTAGAAAACTGCTTGGTCTTATAAATACTCTCATTAAAAATTTTAGTGAATATGCTTTGTGAAAAAATCTAAATTAAAACACACTAACCCACACTGTTTTGAACACTGTTTTGGAGATGATCTGATCCAGTCATCCAGCCAACACTATTTGGCTCTTGTCAAACTTTTTTTCAGTTCACCAATCTGTGAAGTGCTGTAACCACAAAATACAGTAACAGTACAGTACAATATATTAACATTTTCATGTATTTGTAAAATATGACTATTCATCTTATATAACTGGAAACCTCAACAGAGAAGGTAAATATTGGCTTCAGTACTACATTCAGCAATGTTGTCAACGTACCGTTACCACTCAGTGATTAACTAGCTAGTGGTTTCAGCACAGACCAACAAAGGCACTTCACATGCATCATAATTGTCAATTATTTGTACATTCTCACTGTGTAATAGGGTTTGAACTCTTAAAATAAAAGCATGGATGGATTCCATCTGGGGCTGCACAGTGGCTAAACACATATAAAGCTCATTATGTTCACAAGCACAACTTTATTGTCCTTTAATTCTAAGCAAGCAGTGTCTCATAGAATCAATAACTAACTGCTTTGTGTCTTTTTAACAATAAGTTTAAAAAATATATTGTCCGTATTTATCGGTTCATAACAATATGTAATTGTAAATTAATTTATATCTGTTTAATTATAATACTATCACACTACCTTGGTGATTGTAGCACCCTCTGCAAAGCATAACACAATATTATTTTCCAATCCTTGCAGTTTCCCCAGTCACCTAAAAGGACTTAGGAGGAAAAAAATATTCACCATTCACCATAACATTTTCTTTGTCATTTTAACAGCAGGAAGTGCAAAAGTCACCTATTTCCATTGACCCCAGTGTTAGATCACATTAGTCAGTCAAGACCATATGCATATAAACCTTCTCTTTTAAACTCATTGTTAGCACTATTCAGAGCATGTTTAAGTCACTCTTAATCCTTCTTTTCACATTCTATTTACCATAAGATGAAGGTGTCATCTCAAAAGGCTTAGCATTAATGAAGGGAAGCATTTCACAGGGTCATTCACCACCATCTCAATGTGTGTTCTCAATTTCAAGGATTGTTTTAGCCTCTATGCTTATGCAGCTTTAGTAACTCCTCTTTGTTTTAACAATGCATCTTGTATTGGCATTCCTGACACGTCTTTTGTCTCCTGACATAGGGGATTACACTTTTCTTACACTTAACTTGATAAGAGCAGGCAGCTGTAAAAGCACAGCTATAACATGGTCTGAATGAATTGTAGAGGCAGACAAAATGAAACGCTGCATGAAAAGAAGATGAAGTGAAATCACATGAGTTTATATCAGCTGTAAAAAAAACCCTCCTGGAAATTAGTTCTAACAATACAAGTAAGGATACAAGCATTAGGTGCCAAAAAGTTGTTTAGATTTTAGACGCAATAAACTGTTCTAGTCTCATATTGTCTTATTATTCATATTTTTGTTTTCCTGTCATTGCAACTGTCATTGCAAGTATGGGAATTGTTTTCCTGTCATTGCAACTGTCATTGCAAGTATGGGAATTGGACACCACCCAAAGATCATTTTGATCCCCAGGGGGTCCTATGAAAGTCCCTTTTGAAAGTAAATTGTAAAATGGGGAAGGGGGTAGTTTGCTTACTAGGTAAACCCACAAAGTAAGGATTATTATAAGTGTTGCTTGTTACATTAATAATTCATTAGTACCAAATAAATGTAAGCTAGATATTAGGGGTGAACTCTTAGCACCAGTCCCAAACCTGGTTAAATAGGTCGGTGTCAAATAAAATATGTGGATCAGAAAGTTAGATTTGTAAATCTTAATGACTGGCTATTGCAACAAAAGTCCAATGTATTTTGGTCTTTTTCAATTGCTTCAAACCAAGATCCTGATGGTCCAGAGAAAACAGAATTGGAATACTTATTCATCTGTCGTGTGAGGATCCCTACCTAATTCCTCAGAGCCAAGAGAACTCAAACATGCTTTTAAACATGGTTAACATCAAGCTTTTTCTTTGCACTGTTAAGTGGACTGCTTGACAATGGACCAAACAAAACATTGAACAGCTAACAACCATAGTAATCTCAGTACTGTTGGATTTTATTCAATATGAATTTAAAAGCTAATAATGCCCACCTAAAACAACAAATATCACTGATTAGATGTATTTAAATCAAACACTAATAGAGAGTGTAACTAGTTAACAGAAGATGCTGATCAACCTGTCCTAAGCATTGACATATCACACACAACACATACATTGTTAGTGTTATAGTGCTGTATAGCTCAAACAGGGCTACATAATAAAGCCTAGAATTAAAAATAAAATTCTCTTAATTTCCCTCTCCAGCTTTAGGCCTGAGTTCTGAGTGGCCCGTTAGCTCACACTGTAAAGCACTTGGCTTTAGCCCGAGGTGGGATTTGATACTGCACTGCAGAGTGCCTGCATGTAGTGCCTTACAGGGCACTATCAAATACGCCCTAGGGCACTAGAATATGTTTTGTTCTTTGAGACATACACCTTGTGTTACAGTTCTTTGGTATACAAGACTTTTGATTTTGTTCACCTGAAACTTTTCAGCCAGGTAGGGCAGAGTCATTAAACACTGATTTTCACAACAGGTAGTTGGATCATATTAAGGACTAGCTCTCGTGCATTCTGAACAACTACATCAGGAAGCATGAACATAGTGACTGACCATTTGCCTTTCCTCTCCCATAGTCACCAGCAGCTGTTGTGATTCCACCTCATCCAGCCAATGCTGTTTATAAAACACACCGTTTAGGAATGACCATCAAAGGAAGGGCCAGTCACAGGGCAGATGACCTGTCACAAACCAGAAACCTACCCTAACCGACCTCAGGGGCTTTTTAAGAGCTCTGGCTAAGGCCCTTGGTATGCACATAGTAACCCAGGAGGTATCATTGCCCATTACTACCATTAACTGTTGTTGACATGCAAAGTTTTTATCCAGCATGTCCTGTTGCATGATACATGTTACATGATAAGCATTTAGTGAAGATCTTGTTTTTTTTTTTGTTTTTTTTTTATCAAGGATCCAGGTTCATCATTTTACATTCATCCTAGGGTTTCTGTGGATTTAACAGCAGGATTCAGTATTTGAGTGTCTGTGACGAGCACCAGTTTTCACTTGACCTGAGCAGCATTTACAGTCTAATCAGAAGAAGAGAGATAGAAGATTGCCTTCCTCACCTCAATAAACAGCATGTACATCTCTCCCATCACCTTTCCAACACTTCATTTGTCATGAGTCAAACTGCCAATTAGAACGTTAGATACTGTGAGGTGAAGCACAGATTATATTTGGTAATTCAGATTATAGTATTTTGGACATGGTATCATTAAGCCCCTTGTCACTTCCTCACTTTTGTCAGCTCGCATGCGATTCCAGTTGTTGATGGATCATGTAGTGTAAAAACCTATAGTCGCCAATGACTTTTTCAGTGTTAACGTCCCACTGACCGGAATGACTCCAGAGCGAAAGAGACCCAGTCATATAGTGTGAACTGTACAGCAACCGGGCGATTAGGAAAGTCGTGTAGTGTGAACGGGTCAGTACCCGAATTGGATAAAGTGAATATGATTCATTTGAAGAAAATGCATATTTTAACGAATAAGATGCTATTCTTGACTAGTAAGTGCATTTTATTTTGTAATCAAATTTACACATATTATGTAATGTTATTACAGACTTTATATCATAGCAATAAAGACTGGAAGCCAGGTTCCTATGCCAAGAAGTATCTAGAATCCAGACGTGGGCAGGTTTGGGTTCTATTATTGTTTTATAGTCCTGTATACAATTTCATTCAATAAAATAACCAGTAACTAAAAAAGGTATAGCCATTTCGTAACAAAGGTCCTCAAATAAATTAAATTAAATATGATTTAAGATTTTTAGTGTAATAAGGCACTCAAAGTAAAACGTCTGGATGTGAATCATTAAAAATCTTTTTGGCATGTACTTTTTCCTATTTGAAAGTGTTGGAGGGGTTTGGAGCTTATTTGGAAATGTTAACGAGGCCCATTTGGACACATTGTTACTCCACTTTGAATAACAGAGTGATCAGCAAGAAATTTGGTATGGTTGTAATATAATTTATTTGCAAAAATAAAAAAACCCGTAAAAAGCACATTTTGTTTTTATCATAATCTGACCACTTTCTGGTACTGGTACCAGACAATTCCTCATATCATTAAAAAATTTACAAACAAACAATGATTACAAATAAAAAAACATTACAATGATGTGGGTATTGAAACGATACCGACCATGCCGTCGAATGGCAGTTCGGCTTCCGGTGTGGTTGGCGTTACAGATCACCTCCCCTAAGTGGTTAAAGTGGCAAGCTGCCCTAATTGGGCTGAGTGTTCCCCAATAAAGGCAGGTGCAGCACTCAGTTCAGTGCCGCCACTTCACACACACATGCACGTACGATCAGGCATGCTTCACATGCGTGTAGGTGTCCTGATTGTTTGTGGGTTAGGGAAAGACTGGTACCTCCCGGGCCCAACGGGGTTTGGGAGAGTAGGACTGAAAAGTCTGAGGTCAGCGGCACCACTGGACGGTCGGGATAGAGCTGGTTTGGCAGCCGCCGTCCGAGGACCGCAATCGCACCCAAATCCAGTGGAAGTCAGGATTCGCATAAAGCCAAGCCAGATCTCTGGCTCCCTCTACTGGCGATTTATGGGTCTACGTTCCCTGCTGTGCTGGAGCTGGGTCAGAGCCGTCACCACAGCAAAAAGGGCATCTCACTCTTTTTAGTTTATTTCAGTACATTTTTTGTGTTGTTTTATTTCTGTTTGTATTTTTATTTCACAGGAGCGAGTTCCCCACCTGGGGTTGTCGGCATGACCGGTATACATCTCCGACGCCGCGGACTTCCGGGTACCTCACGGCGCAGCGTCAACCGTGGGAGTCTGCGGTTCGAGCCCCGGGACACCTTACCAGCTAACAACTGCTTCTGGTGTCCTTCTCAGTCTGCCTGACTACTGCTAAAGCAGATTACTACCATAGCAAAATCAGCTTTCTCACTGATTCCAAAAAACTCTTTTCTATATTCAAATCGTTGCTGAACCCTCCAGCACCTCCTCAGACTACTCCTCTGCCTCTCAGCAGATACATTTGCCTCAATCTTTACTGGGAAAGTGCAGGCTATTAGCAGCCAGTTCACTGACCCTCCAAAAGGCAACCCATCTACTCTGATTAAGGGCTCAAACTCTGCAACATGTTCTATGACATGCTCTGCTCTACTTCCTACCTCGATCAAGGGAGCAACTTTCTCTTTGTTTACACCTCTCAGGGAAAACAAAGCACTGGCAGTTCTAACATCTAGCCGCCCAGCCACATGTCCGCTTGACCCGATTCCCACAGACCTACTACAAACCATTGCTCCTGCAATCACTCCGGCTATCACACAT
>JAYDZG010000010.1:12111811-12123165 GCA_034509265.1 Microcambeva bendego
CTCTCTCTCTCTCTCTCACACACACACACACACACACACACACACACACACACACACACACACACACACACACAATAAGAACCGGAGACAGCCAGGACGACACACTATGCATAACAAGGCTAAAGAGGACAAAGAGCTTTTTGTTTCTGTATACTTGATGAACAGGGACAGTGGCCTGTTTAATACTCAAGATCTCATCCCATGGGGTCAAAATGATCACAAGAACGGTGAGCAAAAATCCCAGAACTACACAAAGGGAGCATATGGATTATCCAGAATTGTAAAAGGAGAATATTGTGAGAATAAACCAAAGTACAACTTTTAGGTAAAAACTCTTGTTGTGTTTGGAGGAAGAAGAATGCTGAGTTAAATCTCAAGAACACCATACATACTGTGAAGCAGGGGGGTGGAAACATCATGCTTTGGAGCTGTTTTTCTGCAAAGGCAACAGGACGACTGATTTGTGTTAAGGGAAGAATGAACAGGGCCCTGTATAATGAGATTTTAAGCCAAAACCTCCTTCCATCAGTGAGAGCATTGCAGATCGAGTCTTCCAGAATGACAATGATCCTAAACACACTGCTCAGGCAATAAAGGAGTGGCTCTGAAAAAGCATTTCAAGGTCCTGGAGTGGCCAAGCCAGTCTCCAGACCTCAACTTCATAGACATTTTGTGGAGGGAGTTGTATTGAGTTAGTATTGAGTTAAACTTTTGTTATTGACAAAATACTTATTTTCCACCATAATTTACTAATAACTTCTTTAAAAATCCTACAATGTAATTTCCTGGATTTTTTTCTCATTTTGTCTGTCATACTGAAGTGTACCTATGATGAAAATTACAGACCTCTCTCATCTTTCTAATAATTAGAAATTGCAGTGGCTGACAAATACATTTTTCATGATATTCTAATCTTATGACCAGCACCTGTATATATACACTCTATATTCTTTTTTTGCCATTTATAATGCAGTAAACACTTTCCAATGAGATTAGAAAGTAATCCATATGGTATGTACACAGAACATGAATAATACCGATCGACTTTCTACTTGGGAGCATCAATAAGCATCAAAATATATCAAAGGACCCTGGTTGACTGTCTCTGGTCACTCTCTGTAGAAAAGTTTTACCTGTATTAATGCAAGCATTAACAGCCGAATTAAAAAAAAATACCTCAATAGCTTTATTTTCATTTATAATGTAGTCGACACTTTCCAATAATATTAAGAAGTAGGCCGTATTGAAATTGTAGAAGAAAAAGGAATGAACCCATAAAGGATTAATTTATTTATTTTAGTAGCCACTTTATACTGATCACATTCACAATAGGGGTTGTTTAAAATTATATAGCTTTTACACTTAAAACACTTCAGAAAGATGAGTAGCACAGTTTGGATATACTCAAAATTCTTTAACACCTATTTGCATTTGGTAACGAGCTGTGTTTGTTGCATTGTAACATATTTAATATTTGAAATGAAAATACTAAAAAACTGGCCCGTTGATGCTGTGTGTATGCCTTGGCTTCATATCCTGGCATGGTAGTCAGGGTCCAGGTTTGCCTGTTTTCCCTGTGTCAACATGGGTATTCATCCTGATCCATGTGGGCTCGAGGCCAGACAAGGTGACATTTAATTACAGGGCATTACACATTTACCTAGTCACCAGTCTACTTACCCTTTCATGTGGTAAAAAAGCAGAAAGGCAGAAATTTACACAAACACAAAGAAGAACAGGCAAAAACTTCTTCTAGACATGTGTTATGGAGCCAACATCGTCATACATGGCCAATAGTTTCTGTTCAGTGTCCAACCAGACTAGTGGCTCCAGTGAGATTCTGCTGACTGGTTATCCTGTAGTTTTTTTTCTTCATCCTACTTAGCCACCTGTCACCCCAAGTACCCCATAAAACATCTATAGCATTATTACACTGGACAATATCAGTCCACCTAACCTTGTTGTCTTTTCCATTTTCTGTGCAAGCAAACGGTCAAGCAGTTTTATAATTGGTCAGAATTTGTTATGTTTGGTTTAGATTATCAGCAAGCAGGAAATTAGAGTCTAGCCAATATGGTAGCCAAAACTGAACCTGATTTACCGTTGCTGGGCAATATGGACTGTAATCTATAAACAGAGGCTACATGATAAATACGAAGAGAAATTAAAGTGGGATGGCTCACAAAAATCATATTATGAAGAGGATAAACAGTGGTTAACAGGCGAATGAATATCTAACTTTGCACTTTTAATATTATATTACTTTAAGTTACATTGAAAGTGCATAATAAACTGGTGTTGTTTTTATATTCCCTAATTTAGATGAGCGCTTTAAACGGCATCACTACATAGGTTGAGGGACTATAGCCAACAGCAATCAATGCAGAATCGCTCTTTGGTCTTGTATGGTCTTTGGCAGTTTGGCAGCAAGGCTTTGTGTTTTTTAATCATCACCAGTGATGGATTATGCTGCCAGCAATTGATTTATTGCTGGCAGACATCAGATTTCTCACAGCCTGCCAAGCCTGTATTTACAACTAATCACAACCTCAGACATTGTGTAAAATGTCTACAGCGATCCTAATTATATATAATGTACAGTATGGTTAAAAAGAGCCAACATTGTTTTGCCAAAAATACATTTCAGAAAGAAAAAAAAGTAAGATTTATTATTACAATGCAGTTATACGACAGGACTTATTATGAAAGTGACACACACTGGTGATCGACTTTCTACTTCGGAGCATCACTAAGCATCAAAAGAAATCAAAGGACCCTGGTTGACTATATATGGTCACTCTCTGTAGAAAACATTTACCTGTATTAATGCAGGCATTTACAGCCAAATTTAAAAAATACTCAGTAATGAGTATCTCCATCATTATTGTTGATCAACAATTGTTTAGGCATGCATGTGTTTCCAGGAAGCTAGTGTGAACGTTGCTCCAAGTGCTGAAGATGGCTTCATGAAGGACATTCACTGTCTGGGTCGAATGTCCATTTTTGTAAACTTCTCTTGCCATCCATCAACAAAATGTTCTCATATTTAGTTCAGGGGAACACACAGGATAGTCCACAAGAGAGACATCATTCTCCTAAAAGAAGTCCTTTGTCAGACAGGCATTGTGAAGACAGGGATTGTCATGAGGGATGCCCGCTGCAACATCTCCACATAGTCAGATACTGTTTTATACCCCTGCACAACCTGAAGCTCAATTGAAAGAAATAGCCCCCCCTCCCACATCATGATGGCTGCTCAATGTTTTCGTCTTTTGCTCCCATTTCTTATTTAAGCATTGTGAAGCTCTACTTAAAACCTTCTGAAGATCCATTAGTGCAAAATGAAAAATGTTGATTTGTTAAAAAACTTATAAGATTTTGATCAGGAGTGTATACCCAGTAAATATACAGTGTATAAGTATAAATTTGGCATTTTGGCACCAAAGAGAACCAACAATTGCCCAATACTTAAAAGGCAGATGACAATCACAACAAGGTTATAATCAGCCCTTTGAGGGACACAATAATGCAGATGTGGCCCATTGGTGAAAATGAGTATGATGCCCATGGGCTAAGTGCATGGTTTTATTTTGTGTTTATGGTCGTTCTATACTTAATTTATTCATTCTCTGAATCCATCTTTTATCCTTACTACGCCCTGAATTGTCTGAAAAGGAATACATTGAGACAAATTCTTGTCAATATTGACAAGGTCAACACCTGACCTGATTCAAAAAAAGAGATAGATAAAGAGATCAACTGATGAACTGTGTTCTGAGTGTTGTTCTGTGTGCATCATAGGTTCAGAGGTTATTGCAGTTCATTGTTTCTTGTTCTGTGTAGCTGCTGCTGCTACTGTCAGCTCTTCCTACTGCAACTATTTTCCAGAGACCGCTTCTCTTTATCATTATACTAAGGGATACTACAGATTATTTACTCTGCCTGGGGATGCCTACTGGTGATTTCACGTTTCACTTGTGGATTACAAAACCTATTTTCCTGACAGAGATATCTAGGGTGTTAAAGCTATGGCTGTAAGTTATTTTTTCTATTCAGGTGTTGTAAAAAAAAGCCAAAAACTAAAAATACTTGTTCCTTGAATTATTTGAGGCTTTATCTTTTATAGATTGCAGTAGATTTAAAATTCATTTAAGGGGAGTATATTTGCTGCTCACTTCCCTCCCCCTTCTTTCGCCCTTGCGGTCTACTCAGGTGCCTTTGTCTGCTAACCAGAGTTCTTTTACATCATTTAAAAGACTCCACCCAGTCTAGATCATTTAGTTGTCCCACCTAGCAGACACTGGCCTATTATAATCTGTTGCATGCACTGACATTTATGCATGGTAGATGTTGTCTTGTCAATTAGTGTCAGAGACCAATACATGTACAGTTTCAATTAGAATTTGTATTAAAACAGTCCTCCTAATCATGCTGTCTACATTTTGACATCATAGAACAAAGACGACACTTAACAATCGATCAACAGTACCTCACCATTGCAAAGCTTAAAACAGGATGTTCTCAGACAGAAGCGGCCACTGAGCTTAGAGTGTCACATAGCAGGTTGCAACAGAGATTTAGAGAGACTGGAAGAGTCACAGAAAGGCATAGAAGTAGATGTCCACCAACAGGGTCTGCATGCTTGAAGACCTGCAAGGGTACCTGACCACATCACCAGGCACCGGCGTCATCGTCTCTCATGGGCCATGAAGCATATACGCAAGAAAATATGCATGCATGTCGAGTCACATTGTCATGACCTGCTTCCTACTTCCGGCAGCTGCAGAGTCTAGCTTCTAAAGAAAGCCACATTTCGTGAGCTGAATTGGTGGGTATAACATGTGAAAGGCATAGCAGCAGCTGTGGGATTCACTGCAGTAAGTATAGCTCCTGATAGCTAAAACAACCTACCAGGAACTTAATGAGTCACTCATGCTGTGTATGTTACACACAGCAGTTACCCTGGATATTAGATGGTAGTCATAATAATGCATAGTGTGCTTAGAGCAAATAACATTCAATGCAACTCAAAATGACACATGTTAAAATTACTTATTTTTAGTATGTTCTATAATTTCTCATTCCTTAATTTTTGAATCAATTATTTTTTCTTTTTTATGCAATCTTTGTAAAAGCATTAATACTTAAGCATTTGCAGTGTTATTTATAAATCACCAAACATGCATCATGCAATTTAACATTTACTTAATTTTATTGTATTTCATCTGAACAAAATGAACAAATCAAAGCAATGTTGTAGCTTTAAGCATGGGTACCAAGCAGAACTATGCATCCTGAGTCCACAATAACTATCAAGCCGCTATAGAAACAATGTTAGTAAAAATATAAGATGTCAAGTAGATCTAAATGTTATAGAGGTGAATTTAATTGTACGAATCTAATGAATATAGGCGTTTGGATGATCAAGGAATGCTGAAATCTTTTTGGCCATATCATCTAGCTCGTTACTGTTTGTGTATTTCAGCAGGTTGTAGGTACGCACAAAGTAGTGCTTGAGGTATCGCTGTGATACACATTTATGTAGCTTTTGCACCAGACGCAGCACACACTCTCTCATGTCAACCCAGTGTCTGGAACTTGGGTATTTCTCACACGTCCAGAAGAGTAGTGTCTAAAGGGTCAGCAAAAAGAAAAATAATCAGTTAGGTGACCAACAACCTCTAGTAAAAGATTGTTTGAGCTTGTCATTTAAAAGTAATACTAGAGATGTGACAATTCAAAAGAACCAATACTAATAAATACATTTGAGGAATCAATTCATATTGTTCATTATTTCAACATGAATTTATATTCACTTTAAACAGCAGGGAACCCTGTGCTATATTTCTTAACACAAAAAAAACAAATATTTTATTTTTGACACAGTTTTGCAACTACCTCTAGAAACAAGGACATTGTTTAAATTTTAAAAAGATAATTACAAATACTTTATTTTCCTTGTTAAGTTATCAACACATAATTTGTCATTCATTTTGTATAAAAAAAAAATTTTAAAAATTGGGAAAAATCATATAGTGTACCCAGTATCGTGAATCGTATCGCATCATGGGTAGAGTATCATTATTTCCCTAAAGCAATACATTTTATTTATTTGGGGGAATTGAAAAAGAAGTTGCACACAATTCACTTCTACAGTATCATTTTCTGGGACAAGCCAGAGGTGATAAGGCACATTAGTCATGTACCTGCAAATGGTGGGCAGTAATGACAGGTTTGCTCCCTGGACACCATATATCCTCCTTTAGCTGTCGCACCACCCTGTAACAAGTTCTACGGCAACCACCATCCTCATCTATACCTGCCAGCAGTACCTGCTCTGCCCGGGAGAACGACAGCATCCAGTGGTAATTTGAAGTGGCCATTAGGTTAAAACCAAAGGACTGTAAATAAAAACAAGAATTTGTTAAGGTTTAACATATATAATGGTTTTGTAAAATATTTAGCTATTTAATGTCTGGGAGCTCGGTAATAATTTGCACAGCTTCTTAACTCTAAAATAAATATTTTTTTAAATAGAATCTCATTTACAGTCCCCATTCTTTGTGATGCACCTCTCCAAGGGTTGTATCAATTTACTGCCATAAGCAAAAATGTTTTTGGTTGAGTAAAGAGGCACTGATGCACTGCTGCTTTTACATAATCATTAAATAAAAATCTTCTTTCCTTCATTGCCAAAAATACTTTTGACCTTAGTAAAATTTGTTCATTAAAATAAGTAATTTGGCCTAAATGCATCCTTTTGATATTAACTTAAGTCAGAATGTAATAGGATTTTTAGTCATTGTAGAAATTATTACTACAATAAACATAATCATTAATCATTTTGCCATCTCAAACTAAATGACCAAGTTACAAAATTAACTCATATCTTTATTGTTATATTACACTGAGTAAAGCTTTTGAGTTTTCAGCCTTTATCTAAAAGTAAGAACCTACACATTTTGGGTCATTAAAGTTTTAGCTCCCTTATCGTAGATCTTTGCTAAATTATAATATCATAATATTTTTATATGCTGCAGATATATGACTGATTGCAGTATAGGTGAGTATATTGTGTAAAAATGTTTGCAGATTTGCTGATAATTTTATTTAATGAAATTGTGCTTTTTTTTTGCGTTGGTAGCAGTATTAGTGGTGTTAGTAGCTGGAATATGAAATTATTATTAAGTAAATACATTATTATAGAAATCTTGAAGCATTAAGAAAGTCATTAAAAAGCAGTTAAATGTTACTAACAAGAAAAAACTTTTTTTAATAAATCAGTTTTTTTTAAAAACAACCTAAAACCTCAAGTATACATAAAAAATAATCAACACAACATTTTTTACAGTGATAAAACTGTATTTTTCTACATTTAGGAATTGTTAGAAACATTTACTACGGACACAGTAGTTATTCATCCCACAAATTTGCACTTGAACGTTTTATTTGTAAATAATATTTGTCTTGCAGATCTGGGCTAGAATGCTACTTCATTCAATTGGCTTTGTACTTGTTCTCTCTACACAACGACAATAAAGTTGAATCCAGCTAATCTTCTTAAAGTTCTTAATCAGTGAGCTTGTATCAAACATGGTTATGAACAATTTTGTAACTTCAGTTCACTTCACTTGCATGTTTTGGGACTGTGGGAGGAAAATTGCTTTAGCGTTCCTCTTCTTTTCTCCACTTTTACTAAACAGTTTTCTTTTCTTTAACACATATGCCAACCCTTTGCTAATACAATACCGTCTGCCCTCTACAAAGATGCAGCACTGCACAAATGTTTGAGTCAGCTTTTTATGCAGAGCTTCAGCAGGTGTGTCTCATTAGCGGTGATTAGCCGTAATTAGCGCTTGGACCTCTGAGTTCTGAGAGCTACTTCTAGTTGGTCTGTTACTACGGCGCTGAGGCCCCCTGCTGGTGACTAACGACATGAAACTTCCACTTACAGGCGCTAAATTCGAACTATAAGTTAACATTTAAAAACGTATACTAACATTTAGTAGCTAGCAACAATCGTAACATTAATTTGGTAGCTTTTCAATAGGGTAAAAATACATTTTGCAAAAGAAACTAAGAAAAAAGTTCTTTATTATTATAATTATTTTTGTTGTTGTTGTTATTATTATTATTATTATTATTATTATTATTATTATTATTATTATTATTATTATTATTAATTGGTGGCACGGTGGCTTAGGTAGCCCCATCTCCTCACAGCAAGAAGGTTCTGGGTTCGATCACCAGGTGGGGTGACCCAGCCCTTCCAGACCAGTGGTTGTTATAGCCCATGTCCATGGTTTGAACAGTACAATAAGTAATTATCGGTTGTTCACATACTGTACTGTTTAGCTGTACGTATATAAGTTATAAATGATAAATAACAGTATTAGTGCAACTTATTATGACTTATCATAAACAAGAGAGAGATTTAGCGTGACATGTGCATTTTTAGTCATGAATCTTATTTATTATATTTATTTATTATTTTAAATTATGTTAGGTCACTATCAACATGAAGCTCAAAATAAAATAGATCTCACCAGCTTTTTTCTTGCCATTTTCAGTCCGTTTCAGCCGTTTATGGGTTCTGTTACTTTTATGCAAATAATCATTTGATGGCCACGGCACAATTACCCCATGTTTACACTAATCATGTATCCAACCTTGTATGTTCGACCCTGACTCATCTTTTGTTAGAGCATACATTCATCAGTCATACTGTTTCACCTCAAGTACAAATTACGACAAGCCCTTGTAACTGATTTATGGAGTCCCTCTGGAAATGTACATTTACTTTGGGAGATATATGAATTGATGCTACAACAGAAAACATTAGCCTAGACTAAAGGCTTTCATTTGCTGGACGCCTACATTGTGAATAACAAGTTTAGACAATAATTTAACAAGCATTACTTTCTGAAACTATAGAGCTATGACATTAATTGATCAGCTGTGTGCTATATTTGTAATTTGCAATGGAGAAAACCCTTCAAATTATGTGCAGGGATAGCAGTAATGTGTTAGCTTGTGCTTAATGGTATCCATAGTCTAGTGATTAGGGTACAGGACTTGTTATCCAAAGGATACTGGTTCAAACCTCCCCACTGCTGGGTTGCCATCAAACCTCAGACAGTTTACTGTAAGTCGCGTTGGATAAAGTTGTCTGCTAAATGCTGCAAATGTAAATGTACAAATCTCTCCATCTTATCTGTTCACTTTGGCTCGGACAAAGTGTAAAACCCGCCGGCGGATCTTCATTTAATCTAGTGAATCTAGGATTATTATAGGGGCATTCGAGACACAAGTGGAGACCCAAAGGTGAGTTTTTCAAATGTACCCTTTAAAACAATTCATAATAAGCCTAGGAACTGGCAAGAGTTTTTAAAAGCAACCTTTTAGTTGTGTGGTGTTTTAACAGTCACCTTATTTCCTCACCTTGATGCAGCTAGTGCACTCAGTTAAAGGCCATCTCTGTAGTAGACGGGGCCAGCGGGCTCTCTTTGGCCAGCAGTTCATCACCTCCACTGTGGGAACAAGATCCACTTCTATTTGTACCTCTGACGTCTCCACAGCCACACGCACCACTGAGCCCAGTGACTCCAGCAAAGTGACTTTATCTAGCACAATAATTTAAAGAAATTAGTAAGAAAGAAACTAAAGGACAGGGAGCTAGGAAGTACAAAAATTTCAATAAAACAGTGTGAATCTAGAAAGGGAATCAAATGGTGTGTTAGCCTATAATAATTAGCTCTTTAATTTTGAAAAAGAGTTTTAGCTGAAGTCAACAACTCTGTCCTTCCACAAAAACACAGCTATTTAAAACAGCAGGTATGTTAGCTTGTGCTTGTGCACTACAGATAAATTTTCTCCTTTGCACATTTACATGTAAAATACCACTGACATATTTGTATACAGTAACAGTATATTTGTTATTTATGTCAACGCAATGCCACTTTTATTTTGTTACGTGTACACAATTAAGTTAAAATAATGTTGTAGAGTTTATAGCAAACCATAAAAACAAGCCATGCAAGTTATAGTTACTGGGATTACTACTTCAACAAACACCACTAAATGTCTTAGATTTGCCCAATAAAATTACAAAAATGAATACTCTGCAAAACATCATGGTTCTGATATTTGTTTACCTTCATTAATTAATCATTGTAATAAATCGTGTTTATAAATATTTTTTCTTAAGGACCAACTTATATTTAAATATGCATATTTAAAAAATATATATTATCTAGCTTGCCGGCATGGGTAGCACTGTCGCCTCACAGCAAGAAGATCCTGGGTTCGATCCCCAGGTGGGGCAATCTAGGTCCTTTCTGTGTAGAGTTTGCATGTTCTCCCTGTGTCCATGTGGGTTTCCTCCGGGTACTCCGGTTTCCTTCCATTGTCCAAAGACATGCTTCCAGGTTGATTGGAGACACTGAATTGTCCTGTAGGGTGTTACCATGTGCCTTGCGCCCGTTGAAGAGCTAGGATAGGCTCCAGCACCCCTACCTGACCCTAATTAGGGGTTAAAGAAAATAAACTGAACTGAATTATTATCTAGCTTATTTTTAGTTAATCATAATAAGTTATATGTCTAAAGTTTAAACCATTAGATCTCACATAAGCAAATGTCTGAATATGTAACAGCATTTGCAATCATATTTACAACATTGCCTAAGGCTAACACAGGCAGAGTTTTTTTCATTTTCATAATTGAGCATCTGCACAAAAACAACATCAGTATCCTACAAACACATGCACATATTAAAATCACAGACCATAATTGTACAACTCATTATTATGCATGCCAATGAATAATTATATGTGATCACAATGTCCCAAATACTGATATTTCTTTCAGATGGTTTTAATATTTCAGTTTTACCTGTCAGCCCACACTTCTTAATTGCTGCCTCTACCTGCTCTTTGAAGACACTGACCACTTTGGAAGGCACTATATCACCCTCCATGGATACACTGGCATCGTGCCATTCTTGGGTTGGGTTAGTAAAATTCTCCAGTTCCAGCCACTGGTGCAGTTTTTCTGGTTCTCGGACTGGAGAAAGAAGCCGTGAGCCATTTAGAGTGTAATATCTCCATTGCCGAGTTGGCTTCTTCTTATAGCCTGTCAATCCTCGGAGTGGTACAGAGATCAGAAACAGGGAAGGTGTCAGCACCTGTTTACAAATAAAAGTCGTCTTAAAGTTATAACATTGACATTATGACATTGAAGTTATGGAGATAATGAGCATGCAATATATTTGATCATACTTGAATAGCAGGATTGAACGTAGTTCTTCCCTGAAGTAATGCAGCCCATTTCGACAGAATAGCAGGTTGACCCTAGA
>JAYDZG010000010.1:12162574-12173767 GCA_034509265.1 Microcambeva bendego
TGCAATCAAATAAAAGTCAAAGCAAATGTAAGAAACTGTTTTATTATTTGCAGTTTCCATGCTATAATTTTTTTTTCTGTCCTGAGGCTATATAAATAACTACATCATGAAAACTATCCCAATTTCAATTTTCAATTGCAGTTGTGACTCTGCCCACATAAATACAATACAGAAGTTTGTGCTGTTGGGAAATGTTTGGCTATTTTAAACAAAAATAGTTGACACAGCATCATTTATAAAAGACTTCCCGGGCCTCCCGGGGTTTACAACATTTTGTATCTCCAATTTACCACTTACATGTCTTTGTACTCCAGAAACCGGAGCTTGTGGAGGAAACCCACACAAACATGGGGAGAACATGCAAACTTCCCAGAGAAAGGACCCAGACCGCCTTATCTGGAATCGAACCTAGGACCTTATGCTATGAGGCTATAGTGCTACCCACCGAACTGTTAAATACTTTACAGTAATTCAGAGAGCTTCTCAAAAGCCAAAAGGAACCATGAAGGATTTTAAAATGTGCAATGTGAAGAAACACACACTGAGTTCCACTCCTGTCAGCAAAAAAAGAGCAATCTGAAGCTACTGTGGAAAAAAAGTCATAGCCTTGATGAATCCTAATCATGCTGTGACATGCAGATGGTCGAAATAAGGTGTCATCGGTTTTGGCCTAGTGGTACTACTATGATGTGCATTCACAGTGGTGATAATGTGTACAAAACAACAGAAATGAAGTGTGTCACAATCTGTGATGGTATTATCACATCTGTATGGTAGTTTTGCAGATAAAACAAAGAATATATATTGGGTCAGTGAGTGTACATGACCTGGCATAACATTATGACCACTTTCCCTCTTTTATTGCAAAAAGAGCGCTGCACCTGCTATGTGCTGCATATTCTGACACCTTTCTATCAGAACCAGCATTAACTTCTTCAGCAATTTAAGGCAAAGTAGCTTGTCTGTTCGACCAGGCCGGCCTTCTCTCCTCATGTGCATCGAGGAGCCTTGGTCACCCATGACCCCATCACTGGTTTACCATTGTTCCTTGGACAACTTTACAGTCCACTGAAAGCACCACACAAGAGTTGCAGCTTTTGAGATGCTCTGACCAAGTGGTCAAGCCATCACAAGTTGCGCTTGTCAAACTCACTTAAATCCTCACGCTTTTCCAAGTATAAAATTTTCACTAGTTTTCTAATATATCCCACCTACTAACAGGTGCCATGATGAGATAATCTGTTATTCACTTCACCTGTCAGTTGACATAATGTTATGTTTTGCTGGTTGGTATATACAATATTGACAAAGTGACAAAATAAAATATTTTTATGTTGCAAAGTTTTTAATTTACATGCTAACATTTTAATACTATTTTCATTAAAATGACTTCAAAAGGACTATTTTAGGAAGAATGGAAAAAAAGAATACCACTGCTACTATGTTTTGAACAGCGTGTGGCTGGTGTAAAGACCACACAGGCGACTAACAAGCCTCTGCATGGAACCAAACAGTTACACAGTGGTAATTTAGAATATGACCACACAGCAAGACATGGGTCACAAATGCTTTAAAAATAAATTTTAAGCAACATACAGTCATGAACATACAGTATTTAAACAAACTACAGGGAACCTATTTACTGAAAACATGCAATTTATTCACCTTAAGAATCTAATACCTATACAATCTACAAAGTACTGTCTGAACTAATACGAATGCAATACTTTAATTAAATAACCAATGACATGTTAGAAGGTTACTGAAATGAATGACAGCTGGGATTGTCTTGTAGCTAGACCTCAATAACAAGGCTTTGGATAATAGCAGTGTGGTCATGTGAGTCCATCAGCTGATATTTAAATGTAGGTTAACGCTAAACTACTAGAGCTGTAACTTGTTCATAGATTTTCCATCACACTCAAATTTTCCTATGAGTCGGTGTTTTGCTTAAATGCTTCTTTTGTCTGACTGTCCTTCAGCTTGAATTATAATTATATGGAACAACTTGCACTTTCCACAGACTTTTTTTCATCAGCTTCATGGAAACATCTCAGTCCACTAGATTCCAGACTTCTAGTGGAATCTTTCACCACCCTATTATCAGCTGACATTTTCTAAAGTTCATATTTTGAATGTTTTTACATATCCATATTACATAGACTAATGGGTCAGATGATTTCATTCACACGACTAGGGCTGCCACTAACGAGTTTTTGCTTATTGACTAATCTATCAACTACTTTTAATCGATTATTAATCATGATTCATAAACAAAGAGATAAGCGTTTAACATGCAAAGCTTTGTGCTCTGACATCATGGTGGTGAAGCTTAATGAACGATTTAAAGGTGCATCATTCATCGTGCATCATGCTTGTGATGCTGTTGTATAACATCAAAGCTTTGCACAGAGTACAAACCACCTTTTTGTTTTGTGTCCGTTTCAAATACTGCATTTTCAAACATTTGATTATTCGGGTCTTGGTAGACTTTGACCAGGGTCATTAATACACTTAGTTTTAAAAGCGACACATCCACTTAAAATATAGACATTGATGCAGGTCCTACACATGATATTGTGTACAAACATTAATATTTGCTCCAATACACACATCTTGAAAACATCTTGATATAGGATATTAAGATACATTAACTTGTTAGACGTCCCAAGTTGTGTCATAGATTGTATGTTGGAATTTGAGTTCACTAAGTCAATAGAGCATTTGAAATGTTAGGCACTGGCATTCATGGGTGGCATTCAGCGATCTAACTCATCACAAAATTGGTGGGATTGGGGTCAAACACTGTGCAGTCCACTGGAGTTTTTCAATGTGAAAAAATAATGAGCTGTTACTTATGCTTATTATCTTATAGGACAGTGTAAGCTTAGTGTAGCATACCTCTCTGGGCTAATAAATCAATCAAGACCATTATTGGGTCCTTGAGAAAGGCCCTGAAACCTCTTGGCTCCAGGTGTGCCATATATTGGCTGACAGTTCGCTTCTACGCCAACTTTCGAACAAACTGTTCGATCCCCGGGTGGGGTGGTCTGATTCCTTTCTGTGTAGAGTTTGCTTGTTCTCCATGTCTCTGTGTGGCTTTACTCCGGGTCCCACAGTCAAAAGACATACAAGTAAGGTGAAGTGAAGATAATTGTCCAAGGCTGTGTTTCATGAAGTTGTGAACTGATGAATCTGATGAACGAGCAACTACCGTTTCGGTCATAAATACACTATAAACAGAAAAAGAAAAAAGGCATCCCGTTATAGACCTTCTGGTACTGGAAGAGAAGGAATACTCATTTTAAGGGTTGTCCACCTACATTTAGTCATGAAATCTTAATTTTTTTTGTTGTTTAACTTTGAACTTTGTGCTTTAGCTTGGAAGTGAATGAACAATCCCATTTAAACATGTTAAACAGTAGTCTGTGCAACCTTCCATCAATTAAGTGACAGATTAACCCCGTATCCAGTTCTTGTAAGATTTTCATGACATTCAGTTATTTGCATCTTACAGTAAAAAATGTGGTGTGCAAAAAGTCTAAGTCAACCAGTAATAGGGTACAAAAAAATACAAAACGGTGCCATTACCAAGACCTGTATGTCCCTCCAAAATGAATAAAAAGTCAAGTGGAAACAATGTGCTTGGAAGGTCTACAGTAACCTTAAAGAAGCAACATAATTTTTTTGCATTTACTGGCTTTGTACTACGTGTGAAAATAAACTTCCATGTTCTTTTTACCTATATCTGGTAGAGGGGTAGGGTGGTGTGAGGAAAGACTTTTCTTACAGAGAAATCCATTCACATATGGATAAATTTGGCCAAAATCTTAACCATTGGAACCAAGTTTGTAAGTAAACTACACTTGGATCTTTTTCTTCAGCTAAGCCTTAATTAAGCTTTAGTTACGGACAGTTCCAAACATCAATTTAGGCAGAAAATCCTCACATGCTGAAAGGCTGAGGATAAAAAAGGAATTTCACCTTGCAGCACAATAACCCAAAGCATAACACGTATCAACTAGACAATGGATTCACCAGTTGTTTCAGAATGGCCCAGAAACAGCAAAGACTTCAATCCAAGTTGACCTGAAGAGGGATGTAAAAAGGAGATTACAGTTTTGAGTTACTGAAATACTGATTACCCTTTTTATCCATTAATCTTTTTGACTTTACATTAATTAGCATCACAAACTTGCATGTGTGGAGTTTGGTCACGCTGATATATATTTCTCAAGTCATTTTGACCCATATGCTTTTAAGTGCATAGGTAGTTTCACAGACCAAAAGTAAAAATATTTATCAGATGTATACTGATGCAATGAAATTTCTTATCCGCTTATCTTGATGATCATATAGTTCAATTCAGAGAATGCTGTCCTTTCAGAGAGTACACACCAAACATGCCTGCAAAATATGGCTTAAAATATGGAATCAAATTATTCTGGACTACAATCACACCATAGAGGACACAGTGCATCTCCACTGCATTAGTGCATGTTGGCGTTTCATGATTTTTTTTTTTTTACATTGTTGTAGATGTTTCATCTAACAATGCCTATATGAGTGAGACAGAAAGCAACCATCAGTGAAATGAAAGCAAATTGCACTGACAGTGGATTTTTCTGGATAAAAATAGCAAATCACTCATCACTCCCAAGATTCAAAGGCAAACCCACCACCTCAGTCCCAAGCAGCAAACGTCCAGTCGAGAAAATACAAGTCAAACAATAAATTCAGTGGGCACAAGTAATGGCAAGATGAGGAAGAGTTTCATGGATCGTCCCGCTCAATGAGATAGTAAAGCCAGCACCAGCAATGTGTCCAGTGCCGGAATACCTTTTACACAAAACACACACTATGCTAATCATGTGTTTGACATGAAAAACTACAAAGTCCACAAAATTATACAGTATCAAAACATTCCAAAATCTCTGCTCCCATGTCACCATGTTATAAACTGCATGTAAACAATGCTAGAAAGTACGTTATTGCAAGAATGAGTGAAGAAAATGTTCCATACAAACTACTGATTTGCCTGTTTCTCCAGATAGAATGCAAATACATTCAAATAAACATGACTGCCACAAATAAACAACCAAGAAAATCTAACATGCACAATAGGCCAAGACATGCTATCTAACTTTGTTTTCCTGAAGGTGTTTTTAAAGGCCTAGTGATTATATTTTTTGGTTTGTTTGTCCCCCCCCTATAGCAAGTGTGCCCAATACATTGATTGCATTTACCAGATTATGTAGATCACGTCTCATTCTTACAGGACATTGTGGCCGACATGAAATGTGGCCACTTATTCTTTAACTGGCACTGTTTATCCTCCTAGTGGACATATTACAAGTTAAAATGTAGTAGTACATGAACTCCAGTGTATGCATAGCTTTTCTCTGGGTTTATAATATGCCAGTAACCCTTCCTGACATAACCCTCCCTATTTATCCGGGCTTAGAACCAGAACTACAATGCACCGCTTGATGCATCCTAGTGGCTAGATAACTATAGGACAATTCAGTGTCTCCAGTTAAACTGATGGCTTGTTTTTGGACTGCGGGAGGAAACCAGAGCACCTGGAGGAATCCCATGCGGACATGGGGAGAACATGCAAAATCCACACAAAAAGGACAAAACCCAGGGCCTTCTTGGTTGAGAGGCGACAGTGCTACCTCACTTAGCAAACGTGCAGCCCTAATGCAGAGTATCAATAAAAGAACTTTAAATGCGTTAGAAAAATGACACCAACTTTAAAAAGCAGATTGCAATGACCATTCGACTAAAATAGTAGCTCTCAAGCAACAAAAGTACAGTTTACAAAATGTGCCCTTTAAAAAATATCATTACCAAACAGGTTTTTGGAAGGAAAGGGGCGTGGACACAATGTTTTGGCTCATCACATTGTGCTCTTTCGTGACACACAGTGGTCAAAATAGTACTCTGCATATTTTAAAGAAGCTAAAGACTAAGCTTTTAGACACGTTTAAACTCGAATTAAATGGGTCATGTACTTTGATTAATCTATAAATGATTCTTGATTTTTTTTTTATCTGAACCACAGACTACAGTAACGATTAAAAACCAGTCAAGTTAGCAATACTCACTCGAAGATGTCCTTGTCTAAGCACACCATCGGCAACTTTATACGCTATTAGCGAATTCGGCAGAGGAGCAAACTGCACATTAACCATCTCTTCATCTTCAAGCATGTCGGCTTGCTGCATAGTGACTCAATGTTTTAATAACAACACGGTCTACTCTTCTCCTTGAGGTAGCTAATCGGGATCTAGGATCCGAACAGCTCTGACGTGACTGTGTGTGGAATCCCTGCTGCACTACTTAATAAAATAAGTAAACTAACCGTGAGACCAAAACATGAACATTTATTTCGTTAATCTTACAAAAACTGAAATCACAAAACCGACCAGGCCAAAGATGTGAATTAGCTATTGTCTGCAACTCATCATTTTTCAAAATAAAAGCCTCGGATAACCTAGTTAAAATGCCAGACATATTTAAGTTTTGGTTTTATTCATTTAGCGGCCGTTTGAATAAAACGTCATGGTTTACAGTTTTAGTTACATTTACGATAGACACGGTGGTTTTATCATTAAACATGTTTCGGTGCACAAATTTACAACAAACACAGCACACACATGCACCCACTTGACATCCGTGCCGCCCCATTTAGGGTTAATCAGTGGTCTATAGCCAAAATTTGGTTTTAATTGCCATGGTAAAACTGCAAGAGTAAAGTAAATCATATTGTAAGCCTTGGATTGTTCTTTTAGACAAGTAAAACATGTTTAAAACCCACACACATTACGCGAGGTAACGGAACACCCCATAAACTTCACTCATCAAGAAATGTGCACATGTGAACTCAACTTAAACTAAACTAATTTTAACCTTAAAATAAATAAATAAAAAATCTGCATTTATGTGAAATAACAGTCACATTCAGTCCATCTGTTTTCTCGTTATCTTGTTATAGCTTAATGGGCTGAGAAATACGACACAAAAACATTAAACGTATCTTAATTAGTTTTAATAAGTTCCTTCCACTAATTAAAGTAACCCCTCACTGTTTTAGTACATTACGCCATGTCGACCTTTGTGCTCCTTAGGAAAAAACGGCAGAGCAAGCACAAACGCTATTTTGCCGCTTATGTGACTTGTAAACATGTAAACGATAGAAGCTTAAATGCAGCGTTTAGTGTAATTGTATTGTTTTTTACAATAATTATATATGAATGAAAAAAACAACCCCAGTGCTTTACCTTAACCTACAATACATGCAGTTCAATCACGTTAATGTCTGCTGCTGAATTTAACCCCTTGATGCCTGTAGTACCCTAGATGATCTAAAACACTCATATTTCATACATTGGGTGCTGTCCATAAAATTAGAATATCATGAAAAAGTTAATTTATTTCAGTAATTCCATTCAACTAGTGAAACTTGTATATTACATGCATTCATTATACACAGACTGATATATTTAAAATGTTTATTTTAATTTTGATGATTATAACTGACAACTAATGAACAACCCAAATTCAGTATCTCAGAATATTAGAATATTACTTAAGACCAATACAAGAATTTTTAGAAATGTTGGCCAACTGAAAAGTATGAACATGAAAAGTATGAGCACTCAATATTTAGTTGGGGCTCCTTTGGCCTGGATTACTGCAACAATGTGGCATGGCATGGAGTCGATAAATCTGTGTCTCTGCTCAGGTGTGATGAGAGCACAAGTTGCTCTGATAATGGCCTTCAGCTCTTCAGCTCTGCATCTCAAAAAATATGGTAAACAGAAAGCATGAAGTGCTCTAAAATGTCTGGTAGACAGCTGCATTGACCTCAGAAAGCACAATGGATCAACACCAGCAGATGACATGGCACCCCAAACCATTTACTGACTGTGGAAACTTTACACTGGACCTCAAGCAACGTGGATTATGTGCCTCTCCTATCTTCCTCCAGACTCTGGGACCTTGATTTCCAAAGGAATTGCAAAAATACTTTCATCAGGGAAGATAACTTTAGACCACTTAGCAGCAGTCCAGTCCTTTTTATCTTTAGCCCAGGCAAGACGCTTCTGACGCTGTCTCTTGGTCAAGAGTTGCTTGACACAAGGAATGCGACAGTTGAAACCCATGTCTTGCATACATCTGTGCGTGGTGGTTCTTGAAGCACTGAGCTGCAGTGCACTCTTTATGAATCTCCCCCATGTTTTTGAATGGGTTGTTTCACAATCTTCTCCAGGGTGCTGTTATCCATATTGCTTGTACACTTTTTTCTACCACAAATTTTCCTTCCCTTCGCCTCTCTATTAATGTGCTTGGACACAGAGCTCTGTAAACAGCCAGCCTCTATTGCAATGAACTTTTGTGTCTTGGCCTCCTTGTGCAAGGTGTCAACGGTCATCTTTCAGACAACTGTCAAATCAGCAGTCTTCCCCCATGCCCCATTTTCATTAGCTGTCAGTTATAATTATCAAAATAAAAAAATAATAAACATTTGAAATAAATCAGTCTGTAATGAATTAACATGATATCCACGTTTCACTTTAAATGGAATTATTTATTAAACCTTTTCATGATATTTTAATTTTATGACCAGCACCTGTTTACAGTGAAGCATGGAGGTGGCAGCAGGAAATGGGAGGCTAATCAGGGTGGAGGGAAAGATTCATGCAGCAATGTACAGAGACATCCTTGAAGAAAACTTGGTTGAGTGCATTCTGGACCTCAGTCTGGGGCAAAGCTTTACCTTCCATCAGGATGTGAATGTTGAGTGGCTCAGCCAGAACCCAGATTAAAACCCAATTGAACATTTCTGGATGTATGTGAAAATTGATGTGCATTGATGCTCCTCATCCAACCTGATGGAGCTTGAAAGGTTCTGCAAAGAAGAATGTGAGATATCGAAAAATAGGTGTGCCAAGCTTCTAGCATTATACTAAAAAAAAAAATGTGGCTTAAGTTGCTGCAAAATGTGCTTCTACGAAGTATTTAGCTTTATTTTTGTTTTGGATTTTGTTTTTAAATAAATTAGCCAAACTAAACTTAACTTTTCCAAAAATATTTCAAAATTTCCAAACTTTTTTTTCCCCACTTGGTCCTTACGGGTCTTGTGTGCAGACTTTTGAGGGGGAAATGGATGTATTCCATTTTAGAATAAGGCTGAAACATAACAAAATGTGGAAAAAGTGAAGTGCTGTGAATACTTTCCAGATGCACTGTTTAAGTCTTCAAAACTTTAGCACAATCATCAAATCAAGAGGTTGTTTTCATGATTTACTATCTGCAGCTAAATATGCTTTTTCTCTTGATTTTCCAAAACAAAGTTGCCCATACTTTTGTGGCTTGATATCTACTGTTTAAAGTTGTTCAAAACCTTATAATTAAAAAATTGCAATTCAGTTTCCTCTGTTGATATTCAGCATTAAAGGGCAAACAAAGGTTTAGAGCCACAAACATTTGGTGCAAGATTAAAATACACCTTGAACAGGACACGTCAAACCATCACAAAGCATTTCACACTCATTTATACACTCACATACTGGTACAATTTTCTCTAAATGTAAAGGCAAACTGTGAATGAATGTAACTAAATTTTAGGTCAATAACATTGAACTGTTAGAATGAAACATCGTTCAAAACTAATTCACACTGTAATGTACCAACATTTTCAGACTGACCAGTTACCAACAGGTGTCATATGGTATGCCAACATTACGGTAATTTACTGGCTGTATTTGGTAAGAAAGTGTACAAAACATCAAGGATTACAAATTATTTACAACAAGAGATATTTGAACAATCAGATGTTAAAATGTCTCCATTTATAAATAGGATGTTGGTATATAATGTGAAAAGATTGTTTACACCACTAGAAAACAATTGAATTAAAACCAAGCTGTCAACAAAAAGTGATCATGTAAATTTATTTTTTAATAATTGCATGTTCCATTATGTACAAAGCAAGCAATTTTACCTTCAGAGGTGTAGATCTAGAACCTCCCCGTTTCATCAAAATTGTTTCTACTAAACATTAGGCCAGATAATGGTATTTATAATGAAAATTACAATATATAGTCCTGCAGGGACTAGGCATCTCTCATTTTCAACAAAATACCTGTGGTAATAAAGTTACTTTAGATGTTGGACTATACCAATTAACTTTATCAACCAATCCTAATCCTAGGTCTGATCACATTGCATTCCATTCTAACGTGAAATTTGGACCTAATGGTATAGGATACACAAAATGGAAAGAAGATAGAAATTCAGTGTTGAACAGTGTATTTGTTGATCTATATATGCATTATTTTCTTAACTCTGTTCAAAATAAGCACCTAAGCACAAACCTTTACAGTGCAAGAGAAACATTACAAAAAAAAGAAACTTGTGAAATAAAATTGTACTGAACACCCATAAGGCTCTAAAATCAAATATACTGTGTCCAGAAGTCCCGTCTAAAGCCAGATAATGGTGAGACCACACAGAATTGCACGAGATAATCATATATGGTCACAGTTTCCTCCTTAATTTTCCATTTAAAAACTTGCCAAAATAGTTAAGAACAATGAAATTCTTTTAAATCACAAAAAAATCTTAATGAAATTTACAGTTTATATGGGATTACAGTCAACGGCAGGCATTGGGATAGGTGGACTACTATTCAAATACTATTGAACTGTAATGGAAAAAAAGAAGCTGAAAATAAGTAGCTTCTTTGTTAGACCACAAATTGACACTACACTAAATCTGACCAAGCAGCACATTTGCTTTGGTCGACGATGAAGCCCCTTAATCTACACAAACACATACAAAATGACCTTATCAAGTAACTGAAATCATGTAGCAAGACGAATACTGCTTTCTACAGTGTCATTGTATGTTTTAAAAGTTTTACAGGCAAAAAATTCTCCTCTTCATCTCACTCAGTGATTGGTACACCACAGATTTTCATTAAGTCATGTAGCGCCAAAGTTAGCCTCCACAAGCTTCCATTTACTGGAAAATAAATAAGAAAAAAAATTAGACTTTAAATTTAAAACCAACAGAAATATTTGACATTATGGTATATATACTGCTCAAAAAATGAAGGGAACACTCAAATAAAACATCCTAGATCTGAATGAATGAAATATTCTCATTGAATACTTTGTTCTG
>JAYDZG010000010.1:12179395-12190779 GCA_034509265.1 Microcambeva bendego
AGTTCAGATGAAGACCCTGATATCTCGGGATGATCACTGGATTTCAATACAAGTTCAGATGAAGACCTTGATATCTCAGGATGATCACTGGATTTCAATACAAGTTCAGATGAAGACCTTGATATCTCTGGATGATCACTGGATTTCAATGCAGTCTCTATGAAGTTTTCAATTTTTGATTCAAGTTCTGACTGTTCAGAAGTTTCATTTGATGCCTTTTCTGGAGATGAAGATACACTTGGCAGGGGTTTCCACCCTTTTGTCACGACAACATTGTCTTCCTTAGTTCCAGCTTCAAGTGTTTTGGCCTCTGATATTTCCTCATTATTACCTTCACCTTCCTTTTGATGCTCCGCTGAAGATTCCTTGGCACATGATAAGGATTTTGACCTACTCCTATTTGGACTAGGACTTCTATCAGAAAAAGCTTTTGAACTGGATCTAGATGTGCGCCTTTGGGAAGTCGATCTTGATCTTTTGGTTTTATGTTGTTTTGAGGCTCTATTGACTTTCGGAGAGGCTGTCTTCAAATGACGAGAAACAGATCGAGATTTTGAACGTTTTTTGCGTCTTGGAGATCTTGATTCTGATGTCTTATGTGGTGATTTTGGCCTCTTCTTTCGGACCAGAGACCTCGATTTAGAGCGTCTAGAGCGAACTGGTGAGGGAGATCTGCTTCGTCTTCTTGGTTTTCTAGATCTTGACCTGGAATACCTGTTTCTCCTTGGACGAGATCTAGATCGCCTGAGGATTATTATGGACCTTGAGCGAGTTCGTCTCTTTCTCCTGACTGACCTGGAACGAGATCTTCGCCCTCGGGACACGGGTGACCTCTTTCGGGAACGCGACAGAGAGCGTCTGCCTCTCCGGACGGACCTAGAGCGTGATCTTGATCGGTTCTTTCTGCGGGACGGGGATCTTTTTGACCTTGAACGACGTGGCCTAACTGGAGATTTTGATCTTGATCTGCGGCCACGCCGTGTGGACCTGGTCCGTGATCTTTTGGTCCTGGTGCGTGACCTGGAATCAGAACGACGCCTTCTCTTACCAGAGAGGGATCTTGACTTGCGCCTTGGTCCTCGGGCAGATCTAGACCGTGACCGTCGACTGTCTAATGGTGACCGTGAGCGTCTCTTTTGGGTACTTTTTCGTTTTGAGATAGAAGCAGAGCGCTCTCTCGATACNNNGGACAGCTTTACTATAGAGAGAGGATATGATTTCTTTGGGGTTTTTGAACGACTGCGGCTTAGTTTACTTCTTTTATCTTTAGAACATGACCGAGAACGAGACCTTAATTTCGATACAGACTCCTTATCTTTGTCTCCCGTTTCACTTTGATTCCCATTTGGTGCCTTGGCTGTGGTGTTCTGGACAATTTGCTCTTTGTGGACATTCTCCTGCTTGGGGATAATGTCAGGGAGCTCCTGGGTTTTAGTAAAACTTCCATTTTTGTCACTGTTCTCCATGTCTTGGTCCTTCTCACTGTGTTTGTCTCTAGATTCGGCCTGAGTGTGTGCATCTGAAGGGGTTTCATTTTCCCCCCATGATGGTTTTGTGATTTCCTTTTCACTATGCTCAAGCATCTCTTCTTTTTTCTCGTTGTCCTGTAAACTCTTGTCTTTAGAGCCATTGTTTGAGAGCTTTGCTGAAACACTCACTGGAGACTTTCTGTCCAAGCTGGGCACTTGAGGAAAATTTGATTCAGTCTCCATGTCCGACATGGTATCAGATGAACTGACTGACTGTGAACGTGGAGAGTTTTTCTGCGGTGTTTCTTCTTCTTTTCGTTTCTTCTTCTTCTTTTTTTTTCCTGCATGGCGCTTGGATTTTCGGACCTTGGATTCTCCATCATGATGTTCTGTCAATAACAAATTTTATTGTGACAATCAATCAGATCAGAATACACTAAACTACATTGCTTTCAAAGGCACGGAGGGCAAGTAATTGATAAAATTTACCTGTAATAGACTTTTTTGTAGATTCACTGTCTTCATGTTCACCAGTCTCAAAATTAGATAAGTCTCTTTTTGAACTGCATAACACATGAAAACTACCATTAGAATCATTTGCATCAATTGCATATGAATGTGATGATACAAACCAACGATCTGCAGCATAGTCAAAAGCTTGCCTTAGTTTTGTTTGTGAACCACCATCTGATTCTACTCCAGATTCTGAGCTGCTATCCTTTTCGTCTTTCCTCTTCTTGCGCTTTTTCTTAGTTTTATGCTTTTTGTGCTTCTTGTTTTTCTTTTTGGGGGTTTCATTATCATCCCTAAGCACATCCTCTTCATGCAGAACAGATTCAGATGGATCGCCACCCTCTGCTGCAAAGAAACAACTTTCAAATTTCTACACAACGCATAGCTAAATCATATGTGGGTTGTGAACTTGGTGCAGCAATATTGGAACATAACCATCAAACCCTTTTAAAACTAGTTAATCAAAAACAGACAAAATGTACTGAGCAGAGCAAGTTTACACTAAAACACAGAAATTAAACAGTCTGGATAAAAAAAAGTTAATATATAAAATATGGATGAAAAGTTGAAATTTGATGTTTATAAATGGTGCAATCTGACAAAATGCACTGTGTGATCCGAAATCTTGCGCATACCTGGGTTATTTGTTAAAAAAACATGCAAACTTTCAATGTCTATCTGAAACCAAGAAAAATAGGCCTACCAGCACTGGCATTCACCACACATTCCATTTCAGAAAATCAAACTTCTTAAGTGGAGGAAAGTGTGTTATATTCAACTTTTCTGTGTGAAGAGGATCTGTTGTGATTTTCCCTGTTGGAAAAAAAGAAGTATATTTCAAAAACATATTTTTTGTACATTTTAAAAATGACTTGTGAATCAACATAAGCCCCCAGAACCAGCCAATGTATGTGGAACCTGTGCACTACATGATACACTGCTATTTTGGATTCCTTTAACAAAGTTCTCAACGACATTTTAAACATGTATAAAGAAATATTTCTTTCTACTGCCAAGCTCAATCACTTCTTCCACAGAAAGACATGCAAAAGAATAGTCCCTCCAGGATGACCAGCACTATTTAGGAAAAGGTTAACAAATCTTTAACAGTCAACCTGTACCACATAAACAGTACAATAAAATCGGTCTCACAGCATTCTTCCCAAACAATGGCTATTGTGTAATCACTAACTGCCCTCTGACGCTATGAAGAATTGTACTTTGAAAACGTTTGAAAAGAAGAAAAAAGAAGAAAAAAAAAGAAAGAAAAAAATCCAAAGCGAACTTGATTTATTACTTTATAGTATTTTGGTTTAAGGATGCAGCAAACAAATTAATAAAAAGAGTACAGTAGTTATCAGCAACAGGATATTTTAGACCTTATCAATTTTCATACTACAGTAGACACTCAACTGTGTTTAGTATTAAGAGGCACTGGAACTGTGTTGTTGGAACACTTAAACAGATGCTTCTGTTAATAAAGCAGTTTTGTTTAAGACCAAATTGAGTCTTCTCTCGACACATTGGTTTGCTTTTCAGCTAAAAACACTTTAGATCTCTCTAATATGTTACATTTTTACCCCACTTCTTACCGTCTCGTATCCTTGTACCAATGTTACTCCTAATGTATGTATGGACTTGCAAGCGCATTTTCTTTGTTGTAAATAATGTACATTTAGCTGATATGTTAAAATTTATGTTACTAAATTAGTAAATTATACTGTCATAATTAAGCATTAAGTATATATTTACACAATAAAATGATATTGGTGGTGAAAAATCTACAAAAGACTGAATCATACCCTACATACAATCACAGTGCGTCTCTGCATGCCCTAAAGTTGGGTTACAACATGATACAAAAAGCAAACATTGTGAAAACTATGACGCTGAGACAAAAACAGATATTTGGTTCCATCAAAAAGTTTACAAAGACGTTAGATACGACTAGAGACATAAATGGGAGTCGTTCAGAAATTCCAAACTTCTGATACAGCAGATAACTTACCTGGCTATATTTTTTTATATAACCAGGACAACATGACGACATGTCCTGGATGAGACAAATGTGTTGGTCTCAACAATAAGAAATACGGTACCAACTAGAAGATAACACTTCAAATGTGGTGTCTAAAGTGACAGAGGATTCAAACAGTCTTGATAGTTGCGCCTACCTACGCAAACCTAGTGGTCAGTTGCCGTAATTAACAATTCCCGCCAAGTATTAGCTAGACGGTGCGGACCGAGTTCAGTTTTTAGCAATAAAGTCAAACACTGCATATTAAGCTGAATGTAAATATGAACGAACAATCTAATTATTAACTTTAAACTAGATCGGAAGCGCAGCCGCATTAGCGCCACAAGTACATTTGGTTCTAGAAATAGCAGCTTCAAGCTAACCAACGCTTTAAAATTAAGTGTTGAATAAAGCTACTTGTTTTAACATTTTCCGGTCATATAATGCAGCAAATAGTCTTTAGTTTGAAAATATGCTGAGATGTAACTAAACGTTACGAGGGATGAACACACAGAAAGGCAGAAGTTAGGTTTTGAACTCTGCCTGTATTGCTATTAAGAACAACAAATTAAATTAATATACTATATTAGCTAGATATTTTTTTATCACTGTATAGTAAACAAGGATATTTACACTGATTACCTTAAAATCCTAACTTTCCGGCTACAAGTGATAAGCGTTCGTTCTGTATCGCAGTATTTAACTAAATGCTGACCGTGTCCCAAATTCCACCCTAGGCACTACAAAGTATTTAAAAATACCGCTGGTTGCTCACTGTTTTTACCATACTACTTAGAACACTTAAAAGGAGATTTAGGAACCCGCCAACAGCATCGCGCTTGCCCCCTACTAGCATTTGAGCTAATGCTACAAGAACAAACGCCAATTACCTGTATATCTGCTCTAGTTTGGCAAAACACCATCGTTTTAATTCAAACTTGCCGTTTAACACAGTACAGAAGTAGCAAAAACCCAGATAAATGATTACCATTCTGTACGCTAACCGACTGCGAGTTCCGCTAACAAAGGCGATCCAATACCCGGCCTTCTAGCAGGCCAGCTAAACATTGCTAGCTTTCTACATAACTGCACAATTCTACACTAGTTATGTTACATGCCATCA
This sequence comes from Microcambeva bendego, assembly GCA_034509265.1. Taxonomy (NCBI): domain Eukaryota; kingdom Metazoa; phylum Chordata; class Actinopteri; order Siluriformes; family Trichomycteridae; genus Microcambeva; species Microcambeva bendego. Next base: position 12,184,518 of record JAYDZG010000010.1, read on the forward strand.
CTTTACTATAACTGTTATGAAAAAAGCACCCGTTGCAAACACGAAATAAACGCACTGACCTCTAGCTCAAAGGATCTGTTAGTAAAATACGGCAAACTTGCTAAGTAGTGGTCGCCATGACATTGTGAAGCGGTAAGCCTCTAGAAACACGTGCCGATTCTTGCCTCCCACACACTGGAATGTAGCGCGCCCCCTACCGTAGCACCTCATCATAACTCGAAGCCCACCACGGGGCAGTATTTCGGGGTTGTGGTGAGTTGGTCCTTTCACTGGGTGAAAAAAACCTGGACAGGGCAGCACAAGGCAAACACAAGAACTCACGCAGTTTCAGTCACACAATTTTGCATCTCCAATGAAACAGACTTTACATCTTTGGACTGTGGAAATTGTCTGTCCATCCGTCCATCTGTCCACCTCACATTCAGTGGATGTTTTATTTTCCAAATGTCCAGTTCTGTACCTAAGTTGTGGTAAAAAAAAATAGCCAATTTAAAAGCATGCTGTAATGTAATACAAATCCTTGTGGGGGTCCATTTCTCCAACTTTTATCACACAGAATGGAGAAAACAGCATCTGTGGGTAGAATTGGGATGTAGCGTGTAGCATTGTTGCCTCACAGCAATTTTTCGATGTGAAGAGTACATATTCTTGTGTCTATATTGTTTTTCTATAGGTGCTCAGGCAGTCAGGCACAATGAGTGTGTCCAAAAATGTAGGGATCCTTGCTGTTTAACTAGTGAGTGTGCTATTAAGTCTTCGCCTTATAAGTCGGGTTATTCGAACAGTCTATCTTGGTAGTGATTTGATCATGCTACATTAGCATTAGCATTGTAGCATCCAAAACAATGGGACATGCTGGCACAAGCGTTAGCTGTCTAGGTGTACAGCTGCCTTGGTTTACGGACACACTTATCGTGTAAGTCTTGTCAACAACAACAACAGCATCTGAAAAAAGTCAGACTTTGTTTTATTTCTACTTTCAAATAAGGTTACAGTAGGGTGACCATACGTCCTCTGTTTCCCGGAAATGTCCTCTTTTTAGAACTTACAAGAACCATCCGGCCGAGATTTGATTCACCATTTGTGTGGGGTTTTGCATTCTTTTTATGTCCCATCTTCTTGCCTGGAGGGCTCACAAGAGTACAGATAGTTACAGGGGTACACAGAAAAATTCAGAAGGGAACCGAGAAATAGAAAGAAATGCAGAGGGATCACATAGAGGTTTAAATGGGTACGGAAAGGTACAGGTGGTAAACAGAGATGTTCAGAGGAGTACTAAGAGGTTCAGAGAGGTACATGGGGTTTACAGAGAGATGTAGAAGTGTACATAGAGGTACAAAGAGGCACAGAGGGGTACAAGGGGTACCCAGAGAGGTTCAGAAGGATACAGAGGGGTATGGAGGCATAGAGAAAGGTACAGATGGGTACAGGTACACAGAGAGATTAAGAAAGATAAAGAGATGTACATTTATGTACAGGGGTTACAGAAAAAGGTTTAAAAAGGTACATAAAAGTACAGGATGTAAACATAGATGTTCAGAAGGGTACTGAGGGGCTCAGAGAGGTACAGGGGTTTACAGAGCGGTTCAGAAGGGTTCTGAGAGGTACAGAGAGGTATGGAGGTGTAGAAAAAGGTATATATTGGTACAGAGGGTACACATAGAGGTTAAGAAAGGTACAGCTAGGTATAGATATGTATAGAGGGTACAGAAAGGTACAGGATGTAAACAGAGATGTTGAGAAGGGTATTGGGAGGTTCTAAAAGGTACAGGGGGGTTACATATAGGTTAAGAAGGGTACAGCAATGTACAGAGAGGTACAAGGGGTACACAAAGAGGATTAAAAGTGTACTGAAAGGTACAGGGGATAAACAGAGATGTTCATAAGAGTACTGAGAGGTATGAAGCGGTAAACAGAGTTACAGGGGGGTACAGGGGGCACAAAGAGAGGTTCAGAAACGGACAGAGAGGTACAGTGGGTTAACATAGAGGTTCAGAAGGGTATGTGAAGGTACAGAGAGGTACAGGGCGTACACAGAAAGGTTTAGAAGAATCAAAAGAGGTACAGCCAGGTACAGGGGGTACACAGAGAGGTTTCGAAGAATTAAAAGAGGTACAGCAAGGAACAGGGGGTAAACATAGAGGTTTAGAATCATACAGAGAGATAAATAAAGGTACAGAGAGACACTGAGAGGTACAGAGAGGTACCGGGGGTGCACAGAAAGGTTTAGGAAGGTACTGAGAAGTACAGGGGGTACACATGGAGGTCCCGAGGAGTACAGAGAGGTACATATGTACATGAGGGTACACAGAGAGGTTCAGAAGTGTACACGGAGGTACAGAAAGGTACAGGGGGACACAAAGAGCTTCAAAAGGGTACAGAAAGGACCAGAGATACAAAAAGAACACTGAGAGGTTCAGAAGAGTGCAGAGAGGAAGTGAGAGGTAGAGGAGGTATACAGAGTGGTTCAGAAAGGGACAGAGATGTTCAGATATGTGCAGGGGGTACAGAAAGAGGTTAAAAAGGATACAGTTAGGTACAGTTACAGAGGGGTACAGAGAGGAACAGAGAGGTACATGGAGGGAAAAAAAAGAGATTTAGAAGGGTACAGAGAGGTACAGATATGTACAAGGGGTACAGAAATGGGGTTTAAAAGGGTACAAAAATGTACAGGGGATAAACAGATTTGTACAAAGAGGTAAAGATGGTTACAGATAGGTACAGAGATCTGTAGGGCGCTCCCCGGTAATTTCAGAAGGGTACATCGAGGGGTACAAAGAGGGACAGACAGGTACACAGAGAGGTTTGGGAAGGTACATAAAGGTTCGGAGAGGTAAAGAGAGTTACAGAGGGTACAGAGGGGTTTATAAGGGTACAGAGAAGTACAGGGAGTACACAGAGAGGTTCAGAAGGGTACAGAGAGGTACATGGGGTACACAGAGACGTTCGAAAGTGTACAGATAGGTACAAAAAGGTACAGGGGTTACACAGAGAGGTATTGAAGGGTACAGAGAGGTACAAAGGTACTCAGTGAGGTTCAGAAGGTTTCAAAAAGGTACATCAAGGTACACGAGGTAAACACAGAGCTTCAGAAGTAAACAGTATGTTACAGAAGGATCCAGCGGGGTACAGAGGATACACAGAAAGGTTTCAAAGGGTACAGAAAAGTATGGAGGGTCTACATAGAGGTTCAAAGGGTACATATAGGTACAGATAGGGTTACAGAGGGGTAAATATGGGTATAGAGGTACACATAGACGTTTCAGAAGGGTACATATAGGTACAGAGGGTAGACAGAGAAATTAAAAAGGGCACATATAGGTACATATATGTACATGGGTTACACAAAGAGGTTTAAAGGGGCACTGAAAGGCACAGGTACGTTCAGACAGGTACAGGATTTCACAGAGAGGTGTAGAAACATACATAGGTAAAACAAGAAATAAAGGGTTCAGAGAGGTACAGAGAGGCAGAGAGATATACAGGGAGTAAACAAAAAGGTTTAGAATGGCACAGAGATGTTACAGGGGGTACATCGAGATGTACAGAGATGTACATAGACTTACAGGGGGTACATCGAGATGTTAAGAAGGGTGCAGAGAGGTACAGGGGATAAAGAGAGTGATTCAGAAAGGGACAAAGAGGTACAGATGGGTACACTGAGGTACAGAGATTTACAGGGGGTACTCAGAGAGATTCAGAAGGGTACACAAAGGTACAGAGAGGTACAGGGTTAACACTGACAGGTCCATGGGGGTACATAGAGGTACAGAGAGGTACAGGGGTACACTGAGAGGTTCAGAAGGGTACAGAGAGGAAATCAGGTGTAGGGAGACACAGAGAGGTTCAGAGAGGTAATCCGGGTTCACAAAGAGGTTCAGAAAGTTACAAAAAGGTACACTGATTACAGGAGGGTAAAAAGAGAGTGTACACAGACGGTAATGTACGTAAGGGTACATCGATGCACATATGTTTTTAGAGAGGTATGGAGGGGTACATATAGGCAGAGAGATACACAGATATAGAGGGATACAAAGAGGTACATTGGGGTACACAGAGAGGTTAAGAAGGGTGCAAAGAGGTGCAGGCGGTACAGAGAGAGGTTCTGTGCAGATATATGTACAGGGAACATACAAAAAGGTTTAGAAGGGTACAGAGAGATACTGAAAGGTACAGGGGTACATAAAAAAGGTTCAGATGGGGTGCAAAGAGTGACAGGGGGTACAGAAAGAGGTTCAGAAAGGTACATAGAGGTACAGATGGGTACAAAGAGTACACTGAGAGGTTCAGAACAGTACACAAAGGTACATTAGGTACTGAGAGGTACATGGGGTACAAAATGAGGTTTAGAACAGTCAAGAGAGGTACTGAGAAGCACAGGGGTTAATCAAAGAGTATAAGAAGGGACTAGAGAGGTATTTAGTGGTACAGGGGGTTTATAGAGTTTCAGAAGAGATAAATGGGGAAAATTAGAGGTTCAGAGAGGTCTGCAGAGGTGCTGAGAGGTACAGTGGGTAATCAGAGAGTTTCAGAAGGGACTAGAGAGGTACTGAGTGGTACAGGGGGTTTATAGAGGTTCAGAAGAGGTACATGGGGAAAATTAGAGGTTCAGAGAGGTCTGCAGAGGTGCTGAGAAGTACAGTGGGTAATCAGAGAGATTCAGAAGGGCCATAGAGGTACTGATAGATAAATGGGGTACTCAGAAAGGTTAAGCAGGGTCCAAAGAGGTACTGAGAGGTACCAGGGGTACAAATCGAGGTTTCAAAAGGTACACATAGGTATTGAGAGGTACACGTGTTACAAAAAGAGGTTCAGAGGGGGCCACAGAGGTACTGAGAGGTACAGGGGGTACTCCGAGAGGTTCATAAGGGTTTATTGGGGATCTAAGAGTTACAGGTTACAAATAGAGGTTTGGAATGGTAAATAGAGGTACTGATAGGTACAAAGGGGTTAAAAAGAGGTTCAGAGGGGTCCAGAGAGATACTTAGAGGTAAATGGGTTACAAATAAAGGTTTAGAAGTGTCCACAGAGGTACTGAAAGGCACAAGAGGTTATCAGAGAGGTTCAGAATTGTCCACAGAGGTACTGAGAAGTACAGCAGTTGTACAGATGTTCTGAGAGGTACAGGGGGTACAAATAAAGGTTCAGAAGAGTCCACAGATGTAATGAGAGATACAAGGGGTACTCTGATATGTTCAGAGGGGTCCACCGAGGTACTGAGACACACAGGGGGTACACAGAGAGGTTCTGAAGGGTCCAAAGAGGTACTGAGAGGTACAGGGGGTAATGTGAGCAGTTCAGAAGGGTCCCCAGAGGTCCTGAGAGATAAAGTGGGTACTCAGAGCGGTTCAGAAGGTTCCACAGAGGTACTGAGAGTTACAAGAGGTACAGATAGAGCTTCAGAAGGATCCAGAGAAGTACTGATAGGTAAAGGGGTTACAAATAAAGGTTTAGAAGTGTCCACAGAGGTACTGAAAGGCACAAGAGGTTATCAGAGAGGTTCAGAATTGTCCACAGAGGTACTGAGAAGTACAGCAAAAAAAGGTTTAGAAGGGTCCACAGAGGCACTGTGAGGTTCTGGGGGAACTCAGAGAGGTTCAGAAGGGTCCACAAAAGTTCAGAGAGGTAAAAAAAGGTTCAAATAGAGGTTCAGAAGGGTCCCCAGAAGTCCTGAGAGGTACAGAGGGTACTCAGAGAGGTTCAGAAAGGTCATTAGAGGTTCTGTGAGCTACAGAGGGAACTCAGAGAGGTTCAGATTGGTCTTAAGAGGTTCGGAGAGGTACTTGGAATGCTTAGAGAGGTTCAGAAGGGTCCTTAGAGGTTCTGAGGGGTACAAAGGGTTCAAATAGACGTTTAGAAAGGAATTCAGAGCACCGAGAGGAAAATAGAATTTCAGATGACTACTCAGAGATTCTGAGAGTAACAGAAAGTACAGATAGAAGTTCAGAAGGGTCGTAAGAGGTTCAGAGAGGTACAGAGGGTACTAAGAGAGGTTCAGAAAGGTCATCAGAAGTTTTGAGAGGTACAGAGGGTACTCAAAGAAGTGGTCCTCAGAGATCCTGAGTGTTACAGAGTGTGCTCATAGAGATTCAGAAGGGTCCTCAGAGGTTCTGAGAGGTACATATTATACAAATAGAGGTTTAGAAGGGTCCTCAGAGGTTCTGAGAGGTACAGAGAGTTCTCAGAGATGTTCAGAAGGGTCCTCAGAAGTTCTGAGAGGTACATAGGGTACTCTCAGAGGTTCAGAAGGGACCTCAGAGGT